>CAUYQG010055855.1:0-10125 GCA_963574415.1 Tarsius wallacei | reverse complement strand
GAACTCAAATCACTCTATAAAAAAGATACCTGCACACGTATGTTTATCACAGCATTGTTCACAATAGCAAGAACCTGGAAGCAACCATGCTGTCCATCAAAAGAGGACTGGATTAAAAAAATGTGGTACATATACACGATGGAATACTATGCAGGCATAATGAACAATGAAATCATGAATTTCGCAGCAACCTGGATGGAACTAGAGTCCATAATACTGAGTGACCTCCCACAGAAACAAAAAACTAAGTATCACATGTTCTCACTCATATAGTAGACCCTGATCATCCAACGTATTACCATAAGAAAATGACTGACAGTGATGGGAAAATATGGGGGAGGGGAGGGTGAGAGTGATGGGATTAATGGTGGTAAATATCTGTCTGGGGATGAGGAGACACCTCGTATCAACAAGGGTGCCTGAACGAAGCATTTTTGTATACCTAACCCTTAACTGTACCCCACAATACCATAATAAAAAATATTGAATATATATTAAAAAAAAGTACTTTGACATCAAAGTACAAAAAAGAATATATTTTTTCCAAAAAGGTAAATTTTAATCTCACTCACAGGTATATAGTCAGAGACTATAAATAGCATATTTTAAAATGAATCTAGCACTTTTAAGTGACAAGACCTCCTCTTTCAATGATAAAAATTTAGTGGCCCCTTAATCTGCCCAAGGGTTGAAGCAAATATTCCTTGAACAAAATATTATACTTCGAAGTAAAATATTAAAAGCTTTTCTTTTGGATTATGGTCTTAGTTACCATATTACAATAGGGCAGATTATAGTTTTCAATGATTTCTGAAACAATATCTACTATTCCACATAGTCTTGTAGGACTTTAAAACTCACTAAATTAGGCATGGATCTTTGTCTCCTCTCTTCAAACTGATGGGATTTTTTTAGTTTAACATAACCCATAGAATAAAATGAAAGTAATGTTTTGAAAATTCCAAAGAGAAGTCATAAAAATACCAAGTTATTTTTAAAACATTTTAGTTTTGGATAATCACTTTTGTCTCCCAGTCATAATGCAAGGCATAAGTTCAAGTAGCCCTTGGAAAAGACCACAGGAACAGGAATTGAAGCCCCCAACTGCAGCCCACCAGACACTGCAGCTGGAAGCCATCACCAAGTTGCCAAGCATGTAAATGAGGTAATTTGAAAGTGGATTCTTCAGTTTGGAATTAAACTACCCCAGCTTGATGTGCATAGACAAAAGAAAAGCCATATTTACTGAGCTCAGCTTAAATTGAAGATGCCTGGGCCAAATCTAATGCTGTTTTAATGTGTTAACTTTTTTATGCAGCAATAGATAACTAAAGTGACAAAAGATGGAAAATCATAAGTATTGAGGAATATTAAAACTGTTGTCATTAATCATGGATTACTTTATTATGTGCATAGCAAATCCAAAAGAAGCATCGGAGTTATTGTTAGATATAAGAATACAATTTAATGAGATTACTGAATACAGGGTCAATATAAAATATTCAATATTCTTTCTATATGTTAGCTAAAGGTGTCAGAAAATGAAGTGGTACCATTTAACTTATCATACCACATAAAATAATCATATAGAAATAAATACGGTCATGTGCTGCAAATGACATTTTTGTCAACAAGAAATGCACATATGAAGATAGTCCCAGAAGGTTATAATGGAGCCAAAGAGTTTATATTGCCTAGTGACATCATAGATATGGTGATGTTGTGATACAATGTGTTTGTGGTAATGCTGGTATAAACAGACTTACTCTGCTGTCAGACATGTAAAAGCATAGTACATGCAATTATGTATAAAACATAATACCTGATAATGATAATAAACGACTGTTACTGGTTTATGCATTTACTATACTATACTATTTAACATTATTTTAGAGTATACTTCTTGTACTGATAAAAAAAAGTTAACTGTAAAACAGCCTTAGGCAGGTGCTTCAGGAGGTATTCCAGAAGAAGGCATTATTATCATAGGAGGTGATAGTTCCATGGGTGTTAATGCCCTTAAAAACTTTCCAGTGAGACAAGATATGGAGATGAAAAACAGTTATATTGACGATTCTAACCCTGTGTAGGTCTAGGCTAATGTGTTTGTGTTTTAGCTTATGACAAAAAAAGTTTAAAGCTTAAACTTTACATTAAAAGCAGAAAAAATGTATACAATAAGTATATAAGGAAAGAAAATATTGTTGTATAACTGCGCAATGTGTTTATGCTTTAAGTTAAGTAGTATTACAAGAGTCAAAAAGATAAGAGTAAATGCTTTTAAAATAAAAACTTACAGTAAGCTAAGGTTAATTTATCAATGAAGAAAGAAAAATTTTAAAATAAGTTTAGTTTAGCTTAATTGTACAGTGTTTATAAACTCTACAGTATTGTTCAGTAATGTCCTAGACCTTCCCATTTACTCACCACTAACTCACTAACTTACCCATAGCAACTTCCAGTCCTATAGGCTCCACTCATGGTAAGTGCCCTATACAGGGGTACCATTTTTTATCTTTTATATCTGTCTGTATTTACCTTTGCTATGATTAGGTATATTTAGATACAAACATACTTGTTGCAATTGCCTACAGTATTCATTATAGTAACATGGTGCACAGATGTGTAGCCTAGGAGCAACAGATTGTACAATGTAGCCTTGATGTGTAGGCTATACCATTCAGGTTCTTGTAAATACATTCCATGTTGTTTGAACAGACAAATTTACCTAAGGACACATTTCTCAGAATGTATACTTATCATTAAGTGACTCCTGACTGTACATGCAAAAAAAACTTTGTATAATTGTTTTTTAAGATGAGTAAGTAAAACACAAAATAGCCCTTGGAAAAGACCACAGATGATCTGAAGTGAAACTACCCATTGAGTACCATGCTCACCACCTGGTGGGGCAGAGGTAATAAAGTCCAAATCTCACCATCATGCAATATAGCTATGAAACAAACCTGCATATATGGCCCTTGAATATAAAATAATTTTTTTAAAAAAAGAAATAACTAACCACATCTATATGTCTGCATGTACACAATGCTTACCATAATGATGGCACAAGCACTTTTGTCATTGATGTTTATTAAATTGTTTATGCTCAAAAAAAAAGATGATAAATATTTCCACTTAGAAAACCATACAGCATCTTAAGAGACATTAAGTAAAAAAACTTAAAAGGAGAAATATACAATATGTATGGACAGTTGGATTCAATGGTTTTGAGGTATAATTTTATACATACGGATTAAGAATTTTATGAAATACAACCATAACCCCACACACTGTGTGTATGTGCATGTATATTTACCAGCTTATTTCAAACTTTATATGGAAATCCAATGAAATAATAACTTTTTACTAGAAGAAAGGCATGAGGAAGCATTATGCATATCTTGTTTGCCTTTTCCCTCTCTAGAACACTTGGTCACAGTCACTTTATTCCTATCCACCACGACGGTGATCAACTCAGTTCATTCTTTCTTCAGACATCATCTCAGAGTAAAATCCTACAGTACCTCACCTCATGACTTTTCATGCTTGTCATCCTTTACCCAGGGATTAATTTTTCTCTTGAGAGGTGAAAAATGTGAGATCTGGTTAGTGCCAATAAAAATGCAGCCTAGAACAGGAGATGGTTACCTCCCTATGGAACATTGCTTTGACCAACAGTTAATAAATGCTGACAGATAAATTATTCTTCCCTCGTCCTGCACATACTGATCTGAGATGTAGTTTATTGGCCTCTTTGAAGATAAATGGAGTCTGTCTGATCAAGCAATTAGTTGCCCTTGATATCAAATGATGGCCAGATGAATAACGACTTTCTGATTTTTTGTTTTCTCTATCATTTCTGACTCACTTTTCTTTTCCCACACTCTTGTCTTTTTTTTTTTTAATTACACTCCTTAATAAAGTATTAGCATATAATTTTTTGAAAAGATTAGAATAGAAGAATAGGTGATAAATACACACCCACACACAAACACACACACACACACACACACACACACATACATGCACTTGGTTTTAAACAAAGATGGGCAGAAGACCATTGTAAAAACTGCCGTCTTTTCAATAAACAGTGTTCAGATGATTGGCTTATTGTATTGAAACAAATAAAATTTAGCTAATAGAAAATTCCTGATACATTTACATTTAAAGGCAAGACAATAGACTATCTAGAAAATAATATGGAGAATGGATTTATGATCTTAATGTAGATAAACATTTCCTAAAGAGAATATTGGAAGGATTATTTACAGAGAAAAATGTTGATCTATTTTATAATAAAGAAACTCTGAATAAAGAGAAATCACCTTAAATGAGTAAAGACAAAAATATGTTTAACATATATGTCTAAAAAATGGCACATATTCAAAATCTATAAGTAGTCCTTCATTTCTATAAGAACAAGAGCAAACGTATCAATCAGAAAATAAATAAAAGACTTAAATAGGCACTGTTTAATACCTTTTCCATATAGGTAAAGGTATTTTCAAATGAACATATGAAATATAAAGGACATGAAAAGCTAATCACTGCAATCTAAAATAATTAAAATATTAGAACAAATACATTAAAATGCCAACAAATTTCAAAAAAAAAAAATGGGAAAGAAACCTATTTAGAAGTCTAACCCATTCAACCCACAGGAATCCAGAAGAGAGAATAGTGAAAACACGAAAGAATAAAGTAACAATAATATAATATGGGATTTACTAAATTTGAGTATTATGAGCCTCCAGAATGTGTTCCTTAACCAAAGAACAATTTTAATAAACTAAAGCCAAAAAGTGACATAAAAAAGACCCATCATGAACTTTAAAACTATACATGAGAGGAAACGTAGCCTAAAATCTCCCAGAGAGGGAAAAAAAAAATCAATCAATTAAAAAAATCAAATGAATTGGGAAAAAAAATCATAATTGAACAGATTTCTCAATAGCTAAACTGGTTAGTATGATAATTACATTCAAAATCTGAGAGAACATTAATTTCAGCCAGCATTCTATACCCAATAATAATGTCAATATTTAGGACAATTACATCTTTAGGATTCAACAAATGTGCACTCTATATGCTCTTCCTCAGTTACTCTATGTTTTTTTTTTTTAAGGTAAACAAGAGTAAACAAAGCAAAAGGAATGCACACACCAGGGAAAGTGAATACAACACAAAGGGAAAGGAACTCGGTGTTCTTCTTTGTGGGGGATTACCAATATTTTGGGGGAGACAAATTCATAATTCTTCATTAAGTAAAAGTGTTTTACAAATTTCCTTCTTTATTCCCATCAAGGAAATGTCAGTGGTGACCTTCTGTTTCCATCATTGCTGGAACCACTAAAGGGTTTTATAGGTACATTTGCCAGGCATAATTATACCAGGAAACAAAAACAAAACAAACAAGAAAATCTTAATTTCTGGCAAAATTAAACTGGATAAAAGGGACAGTTTGCTAATAATGACTTGGTTGGTATTTACATAGATGCAATAATCAGTATCAATCAATACTTTTGGATAGTTAGTTATTTGAGGGAAACATGGAAATGGGAAGTTGGGAGAAACTAGAAAGTTAGCTCCTCATCAAACATGGCAAGAATTCAAAAGAAAATACATTAAATTGACAAATATTCCAAATCATGGAGGTAAATACCAGGTATAAGAGCTAGACTAATTGAGGGAATCTTCCGCTGCACATTATATATCTAAGCAAAACTTTAGATAATACAAATAAGCAGGGTGTAATTGTTACCCACATAGTCAAATACACATGTTCATCAAAGAAAATTGTACTTTCATCTTCCCATTAAATGTACATATTTTCCTAATGCATAAGACAATTTAAAAATAAATTTTTTTTCATATGCCAACACCTGTTTCTTAGCAAGTAGTCATGTATCAGTGCTTTAGCAAAAAATGTTAAAATTATTTTATTATGTTGAAGTTTATTTGGGTTAAGCCTTTGACTAGATTACGAGTAAAAAGGTAATTTTTTCCAGAGAACAATGGCACATTTATTAGTAAATTGGTATAAAGGTAGCAACAATTTAGGAAGGCAAAATTGTCAATAATGTGGAGGAAAGATTGGAGGAAGGAGAGGAAGGACTGGTTTTGTGAATACCAAAGACAGGGGTATTACAATAGTTTCCAGGGAATATACCTACTCTGCTCTTTTGTTGATACGCCCAATCACTATTTTCCCCTTTATTTTGTTCCTTGGCATTTATCATTCTCCAAGTGATACATGCATTTTATTTACTTATTTATTTTTATCATCTGCCTCATCCTGTTAAAATGTAAGTCCCATGAGGGTGGCGGGTATTGTCAGTTTTGCAGATTACATAATTATTAGTGCCTAGGGTAGTATCAGGCTAATAGTAGATGCTCGATAAATGTTTGTTGAATTTATACATAAAGAGCAAGCAGTATAAATTATAAATGATGAGACTAAATATTTAAAGTGATAAATGTAAGTGATTTTAGAAAATAGAAATAAAACAAAAAAATCGGTGTAATCAGGGAAAGAATTTAGGAAAAAGTGGACATTTTAAAATGTAACTTTGCATTTTCAAACCTGGGTTATTAGAAAGAAATGTTGTGTATTATTAAAAATATTATGCAAAATTTTGATTTGTGTATAGGAAGTAAGAAAGTTGCTTTTAGAAGTGATTCCAGTGGGAATGTCTGACACTAGACTTATAAAAAAAGAAAGACTCACACAGTAAAAACTTGTGGAGCTCATTTATTGCTATACAAAAGTTCAATTTGTGGAGTTATATGAATTCATAAATGGGCAAAAACTATAGAGATAATTACATAGGGGCTTGAAACAACTATGGAGGTACATTTAGGAACAAGAAATGGTAAGAAGAGCTAATTATTTAATTAATTTATTTAGTGTTTATTATTTTATCAAGTATTGTTAAAAATCAGACTTACAGAGGATTGACATGGAGAAACTTACATCAGTCTTCTTTCTTCTAAGTGACTATCATAAAAAGTTGTATGAAGAACCAAGATATATCAAAGGACTACTAACTTGTTTCATTAGCACTTTATTTTACTCCTATAGTAATTTTTTCAAGTCTAATTGATAGATATAGTTCTATCAATGTTAAGACTATAAAATTAAACTTTCCAAAATTGTGAGTTATAATCATACATTTAAAGAATACATATGTGTGTACATATAGTGCACTTTTTATGTACTGAACATTCAAGACATCTCTCTATTTTCATATATCATGGCCTAATAAGGGATAAAACAAAAAAAAAATTAGTTAACAGTATGGTGAGTACTAAAGATAAGCATGAAGTGCATGTCACTCAAATACGAGCCAGAAGTTTCAAGTAATAATCTCTGTTAGCTGATAATTATTAAAACAATGATTAAAGTTATCCAGATGAAGGAGGGGATGTAAAAATGTATTTTTTGAAGAGGCAGTAATGTATACAAAGGGCAACTAAGTGTAAAAGGTCAGAGACATTATAATATTGCCTATTTAGACCATGTTTGAGAAAACAAGTGCTTTCAACAAAATCCTGTCTGTAATAAATGTTCAAATAAGAATCAATCAACTGTAGATTATTTATAGCAAATTTTCCCCTTTACTTACATGCTATGGTTTAAGTGTATTCATCTATGTACTTAAAAAATAAAACTCACAAAGAACACAGATATTCGCAGCAGAATTTTTGATCCCGTTGAGATCTACATCAATTGAAAGAGTATAAAATATAAGTGAGAAAAATTATGACATGTTTCTGACCATAAAGCCCCTGGATACGTGGCAATAAAGTTTTGTTACTATTAATAGCCTGAGGAAGATTAAATTGAAATCCCATAATAAATTTCCGTAAAGTATGATTTCATTGCTGATCCTGTAATCCAATAACTCTCAACATTGTGACTGTAATAGATCACCCTTATAATTGGCAACTTTAAATTTCTGTATTTAGGAAATATTAAATTATGATTATGTGATGTTTTGAAAAGTCCCTTTCTGTCTTACTGCAATTGTCATGGTATTATTTTTATGGCTATATTTTGTCAATTTAGTTAAATTTATTTTAAGATCAATGTGGCATAGTAAACAAGTACCAGTTTTGATATCAGATAAACCTGAGTTCAAATCCATGACCTTCATAAATGTTATTTATTACTGTTATTATTATCTCAAATTTGTTTGTTTATCTGTGACCAGGGCAAGAGTTGAGTTAATCATACTTCTCACTTCATGGAGCTACACTATCAGCAGTCTATAAAAACATTGTTTTTTATTTAGTTTACTCATTTATTTCCTCTTCATTTCTTCTTATTCTCCATCCTCACTCTACTCTACCTTCCATAGATACCAGCACTAGGCATTTTGATATGAATTCTTGAGTTTGTATGTAGCTTCTAAAAATATGCATTTTGCATATGTATTTATGATGAATTTACACAAATTGATACAAATTTATAAAACTTGCACTTTTCTGTAGATTTCGTTTTTGCCTCCAAATAGGACCTATACAGCTTTTAGGTATAGGACTTATACAACTTACTCTGAATACCTAGTTTGCACTATAGTATTTTAGAAATAATATAATTCTAGAAATCTAGATTGCCTCTAATAATATGACATAATATGATTCAATAATGCTGTAATGAACACTTTCAAACATATTTCATGATTTGTTATGAGAATTTCTGTATGAGACTTTTTCTGGACTATAAATTTAAAAGTTGTTGGGTCACAGGATACATGCAAACTTAATTTGACGTAGAGTCAAATCAGGAACTTCTCCGTTGTAGTACATGAGGAAACTGATTTTTTCACATTTCCACAAATAATTGGTATTACTATAGCAAATGTGTTTTGTTATGATATTTTGTATTATAATCAAACAAATGATAATTGGCTGTTTGTAGTCAAATAGTCAATATTTGACTATTAAAAACAAGTAGTCAATAGGATTGAAATTCTTCATTTTTTCTCCCAAACTTCTAAACTATAGTTTTAAATACTATTAGTTTTTTTTAAAACATCCTGCTCCTAGCATTTAAATACTATTGGTAAATCACTACTACAGGAAACAATTTAACAATTTTAAGAATAACAAATACTATTAGTAAGTCAGTACTACAGGAAACAATTTAATTTTTTTTTCTGGTAAATTAGTATTTTTAACCTCCCAATATGAAACAGAGTGTATCCTAAGGTTACCCAAGTAATTAAGCAGATAACTATTAATTAATTAATTAAACCACAATTGAACCATTTAGGAAGCTTTAATTTATAAATATGAGAATACCATGACTCATACTGACTTTAAACATATGCAAGATTATTCCTTCACTAAACTGAAAATTTCAGACATAAAGTGAAGTTAAATAAGTTTCTCTTAGCAGTTGCTACTGTCATCCAAGACCTATTTTATTAATATCCCGTTTTCTTACCTTCAGTGTAGTATAATTTTTCTTATTGTTGATTTTTCTCAAGCTCATAAAATGGCCTCTAGATATTTCTAAAATCTGCAAGTCTCTTGTTTCACAGAAATGATAAAAGAAGTTATCTCCCAGAAACATCCAAAGAATGGTGAGATGTATTTTCAACAAAATCCTGTCTGTAATAAATGTTCAAATAAGAATCAATCAATTGTAGATTATTTATAGCAAATTTTCCCCTTTACTTACATGCTATGGTTTAAGTGTATTCATCTATGTACTTAAAAAATAAAACACATTTCATGTATCTCATTTACTTGCACTGGACTACTTACACCAGCCTAAACAAACCAAGCAAATGAGGACCCAGTCCCTAATACTGGCATTTGCTAAACTCAAAGTACATAAGCTATGTAAGGATAGTAAATCAGAATTAATTGACAATCAGGATAAAACAAAAAGAGAATGGAAATTGATGCTGGACAACAAAAAGAGCTAACACCTTCATGAACTAAAAAAACTACTCTTGTGCGATAAAAAATTATTTAATCTGGTATCAACAATATTAACTAATACAATTCAATTAAATCATTTTTTTTTTTTTTTTTTTTTTTGAGTTGGAGTCTCAAGCTGTCGCCCCGACTGGAGTGCAGTGGCCGTTCCCGGCCACCCCCCCCCCCACC
>CAUYQG010055853.1:0-29303 GCA_963574415.1 Tarsius wallacei | reverse complement strand
TTTATTTTTTTAATTTTGAGTTGGAGTCTCACTCTGTCGCTCAGACTGGAGTGCAGTGGCCGCTCCCGGCCACCGCAGCCTCAACCTGCTGGGCTCCGGCGATCCTTCCACCTCAGCCTTCCAAGTAGCTGGAACTACAGGCGCACGCTACCACGCCTGGCTAATTTTTTGATTTATTTTAGAGATGAGGTCTCGCCAAGTTGCCCTGGCGGGTCTCGAACCCACAGGCTCAGGCAATCCACTCACCTCGGCCTCCCAAAGGGCGGTATTATAGGCTGAGCCACCGAGCCCAGCCCAGATTGGCTTATTTCACAAAGATGCACTTAAATTCTCTCCATGTCTTTTTATGGCTTGATAGTTCATTTCTTTTTAGCACTGGATAATATTCCATTGTCTGCATGTACCACGGTTCATTTATCCATGCATCTACTGAAGGACATTTTGTTGCTTCCAAGTTTTGGCAATTATGAATGTCGTGCTTATAAACTTCCATGTACAGGTTTTTGTGTGGACATAAGTTTTTAACTCTTTTGGGTAAACACCAGCAAGTGTGATTGCTGGATTATATGGTAACAGTATGATTTCCTTTGTTAGAAACCACCAACTTTTCTTCCAAAGTAGCTGTATCATTTTGCATTCCTACCAGTGATGAATGAGAGCTCCTGTTCTACATCCTTGTCAGCATTTGGTGTTATTGGTGTTCTGGATTGTGGCCATTCTAATGGGTGTGTAGTGGCATCTTATTGCTTAAATTTGCATTTCCCTGATGACGGATGATGTAGGGCATCTTTTCATATGTTTATTTGCCATCTGTATATCTTTGGCGAATTATCTGTTAAGCTCTTTGGCCCATTTTTTTAATTGGATTTGTTTTCTTGTTGAGTTTTGGAAGTTCTTTGTATATTTTGGATAGCAGTTCTTTATTAGATATATCTTTTGCAAATATTTTCTCTCATCTGTGGGTTGTCTTTTCATTCTCTTGACAGTGTCTTCTGTAGAGCAGAACATTTTAATCAAATCTAGCTTATCAATTCTTCTTTCATGGGTGGTGCTTTTGGTGTTGGATCTAGAAAATTAACAAACAATAAGCCCAAAGTCATCTAGATTTTCTCCCCTCTTATCTTTAGGTGTTTTATGCTTTTGCATTTTACATTTAAATTTGTTACCCATTATAAGTTAATTTTTGTGAAGTGTCAAGGTTTGTTTGAGTCTTTTTATTTCTTTGCATGTACATGTCCAGTTGTTTTAGTACCATTTGTTAAAAAGACTATTTTCTCCATTATATTGCCTTTGCTATTTTTGTCAAAAATAAATTGAATATATTTACATGGGTCTATTTCTGGGCTTCATGTTCTGTTCCATTGATCTATTTGTCTATTCTTTTCCCAATATCACCCTGTTGATTACTCTAGCTTTTTTGTAAGTCTTGAGTTGGTAGTGTCAGTCCTCCAACTTTGTTCTTCTTTAATATTGTGTTGGCCATTCTGGGTCTTTTTTCCCTTATATAAACTTTCGAATCAATTTATTGATAACTGCAAAATAACTTGCTGTGATTTTGATAGGGATTGCTTTGAATCTACATATTTGAATCTACATTGCTTTGAATCTACATATCAAGTTGAGAAGAACTGACATCCTGATAATTTTGAGTCTTCTTACCCATAAGCATGAACGATCTCCTTTATTTAGTTCTTTGATTTCTTTCAAAAGAGTTTTGTAGTTTTTCTTATATAGATCTTATGCATATTTTATTAGATTTATACCTAAGTATTTCATTTTGTGGGGGGCTAATGTAAATGGTATTGTGTTTTTAGTGTCAAATTCTACGTGTTCTTTGCTGGTGTGTGGGAAAGTGGTGGATTTTGTATATTAACCTTATATCCTTCAACCTTGCTATAATTGCTTGTTCTAAGAGGGTTTTTTGGTTGATTTTTTGGGGAGGGATTTTCTACATAGACAATCATGTCATCTGTGAACTAAAATTATTTTCTTTTTTTCTTCCTAATCTGTATATATATATATATATTTTTTTTTTTTTTTTTTTTTTTTTTTTCTTGGCTTATTGCATTAGCTAGGACTTCTAGTACTATGTTGAAAGGAGTGGTGAGAAGAGAGACATCCTCACCTGATCTTAATGGGAATGCTTCTAGTTTCTCACTGTTAGATATGATGTTAGCTGTGGATATTTTTTATCAAGTTGAGGAAGCACCTCTTTGTTCTTAATTTACTGTATTTTTTATCATGAATGGGTGTTGGATTTTGTAAATAAAATTTTCTGCATCTATTGATTGGATTGTGTGATTGTTCTTCTTTAGTTTGTTGATGTGATGGATTGCATTAATTTATTTTTGAATGTTAAACCAGCCCTGCATACTTGTCATACATTCCACTTGGTCATGTTATACAGTCTTTTTTATACTTTGTTGAATATGATTTGTTAATATTTTGTTGAGGATCTGTGTTCATGAGATGTTTATTGGTCTGTAATTTTCTTGTAATGTTTTTGTCTGGATTTGGTATTAGGGTGATGCTGGTATCATAGAATGAGTTAGGAAGTATTCCCTTTGTTTCTGCCTCCTAGAAGAGATTGTAGAGAATTGGTATAATTTTTCTTAAGTTTGTTAGAATTCACCAGTGAACCCTTCTGGGCATGCTGCTTTCTGTTTTGAAAGGTTTTTATTAACTGACTCAATTTCTTTCATAGATATAGGCCTGTGCAAATTGTTTGGTTCTTCTTGTGTGGTTTTGGCAGACTGTATCTTTCAAGGAATTAGTTTATTTTATCTAAGATGTTAAATTTGTGGACATAGAGTTGTTCATCTTCCTTCCTTCCTTCCTTCCTTGCCCCCCTCCCCTCCTCCCTTCCCCCCTCCCTCCCTCCCTCCTTCCCTCTCTTCCTTTCTTTCTTTCTTTTTTTTGAATTGGAGTCTCACTCTGTCGCCCAGGCTGGAGTGCAGTGGCATGCTTACTGCCACCACAGCTTCAACCTGCTGGGCTCAGGCAATCCTTCCACCTCAGCCTTCCAAGTAGCCGGAACCACAGACACGTGCCACCATGCCTGGCTAGTTTTTTTATTTATTGTAGAGATGAGGTCTCGCCAAGTTGCCCAGGCTGGTCTCGAACCCCTGGACTCAGGCAATCCTCTCACAACATTCTGGGGTTACGGGTTTGCACCACCTCACCCGGCCTACTATTTCTTTATTATGCTTTTTATCTCTGTGTGATCTGTAGTGGTGTCCTGTCTTTCATTTGTGAAATTCTGTTTTGTGTTCTTTCTCCTTTTTTTTTTTAGTTAGCCTTATGGATTTTTTTTTTCAAGAATTTTTGGTTTCATTGACTTTTTTGACTTCTCTGTTTTTTATTCTTTCTTCTGTGTGCTTTGGATATATTATAATTTTCTCTTCTTTTTCTAATTTCCTAAGATAGAAACTTGTATTATTGATTTCATATATTTTTTCTTTTCAAATATATGCATTCAGTACTGTAAATTTTTCTCTAAGATTATTTTGCTGCAAACTTTAGTAAGTTATGCTTTCATTTTTATTTACTTCAAAATATTTTAAAATTTCTCTTGAGTTTTTTTATGTGTGTTATTTAAAAGTATGTTGTTTAATTTCCATATATTTTGGAATTTTCCAATTAAATTCCTGTTTTTGACTTCTAGCTTTATTCCACTTAGAGAAGACATTATATGATTTCTATTTTTAAAAATTGTTATGATGTGTCTTATGGCTTAGAATGTGACCTGTCTTGGTGAATGCTTTATGTGAGCTCGAGAAGAATGTATATAATGCTATTGTTGGATGAAGTAGCTATAGATATCAATTATACTAAGCTAATTAATGGTATTTGTTGAGTTAAACTATGTTCTTACTGAATTTCTGCCTGCTGGATCTGTCCATTTCTGATAGAGTATTGAAGTCTCAAACTATGATAGTGTATTCATCTGTTCCTCCTTGTGGTTCTATCAGCTTTGCCTTATGTATTTTGATTCTCTCTTCTTAGATGTAAATGTTAAGGATTGTCATGATGTCTTCTTGGAGAATTGACCACTTTATCATTATGTAATGTCCCTCTTTAATCCCAATAACTTTCCTTGCTTTGAAGTGTACTCTGTCTGAAATTAATACATCTGCTCCCACTCTCTTAATGTGTTTTAGCAAGGTATATCTTTTTCCATTTACTACTTTTATCTATATATGTCTTTTTATTTAAGGTGGGTTTCTTGTAGATAACATATGATTGGCTCTTGTTTTTGATCAACTCTGACAATCTCTGTCTTAATTGGTATCTTTAGACCATTGACATTCAAGGTAATTATTGAATAGTATTTACTACATTTGTTAGTTTTCTATTTGTTGCCCTTGTTTCTTGTTCCTATTTTTGTCTTCCATTCTTTTTTGCCTTTTGTGGTTTTAATTGAACATTTTATATGATTCAATTTTTTCACCTTTCTTAGCATATCATGAATTCTTTTTTTTTAGTGGTTGCCCTAGAGTTTGCAGTATACATTTACAGCTAATCTAAGCTCATTTTCAAATAATACTATACCACTGAACAGGTAGTATATCTTACAGTTACAAAATAATTCTAATTATTCCGTCCCATATCTTGTATCATTGGTGTCATTCATTCTACTTACAGATATAAGCATACATAATTGATATGTACATGCATATTGAGGAGTGGCCACTTCCAGGATGGTTACATGTATGTGGAACTGCAGACTGGAAGTCCTTGCATTTAATTTTAGTTTTATTTCAGATTTTTCCTGTGGAAATACATATGTAGAGTGAGAAGTTGTAACGATAGCATGTTTTTACAAAATAGACTTTTATAAGATATTTAAAGGAGTTAGCAGATTATTCCACAGGTGGCAATTACTGCCTAATAATGTAAGTTCCTTTAGAGCCCAGTAAAGTAAGCAGATCTGTTTTTGTTTTGTATTTTATTTTAACCACTATGTATGCTATTTTTTTAAGCTATGTATGCTATTTTGAAAATAGCAGGTTGAGGCCAGGTACAGTGGCTCATACTTTTAATCCCAGCATTTTGGGAGGATTGCTTGAGCCCAGGAGTTTGAGACCAGCCTAGGCAGCATAGCGGGACCTTATCTTTCCAAAAAAATTTTAAAAAGCTGGGTGTAGTGGCACACGCTTATAGTACCAGCTATTCAGGAGGCTGTAGCAGAAGGATTGCCTAAGCCCAGGAGGTCAAGACTAAGGGGAGCTGAGATTATGCCACTGCATTCAAGCCTGGGCAACTGAGCGAGACCCTGACTCAAAAAATAAAATGAAATGAAAAATTAAAAAACAGCAACTTAAAACACCAAATATATAAAATAGTATTATACTTTTCAAACTAAAAGGGACTTTATAAAATTCTTCAGTCCATTTCTTTGATTAAGGTCAGATGTCATCAAGGAGCCAACAATAGTGTGGTACTTTGATCATTTGGAGTTGCGTTTATATTTGAATCTTTTGACATTCAGAATCTTTGATCTTGGCATGTAAGTCACAAAACACAGTTTGTCCTTTTTAAAAGGGATATACAGTGTTTGCTTCCTGGTGTCATTCTGAGTGCTATAATTTCTGTATGGTCACTTTGTAAATTGTGAAGCATTCGCTAGTTTTAGGTGGGACCACAACTGGCAGCAAGGACTTCGAATGTCTTCTGTTTCTATTAAATGACTTTCTGTTGTGCCTTTTAAGAAATGTGTTTACGCTTCTTCTATCTTCTGTGCTCTCTATACTTTCCTTTGTGCAGGTTCTTAAGTGTGAAGTGGAATTGATGGCCAGAATGGCAAAAACCATTGACAGCTTCACTCAGAATCAGACAAGGCTGGTGGTTATCATCGATGGATTAGATGCCTGTGAGCAGGACAAAGTCCTTCAGATGCTGGACACTGTATGTTTGAACCACCTTGAAACTAGTTGTTATGTTGTGGCAACTGAGAGGATGCGTAACTTTGTGAAATATCTTAAATGGAACAGAAACTCTGGTTTCTGTTTGACAAGTACTTGTTTCTCTTATGTTTGCAAACAACCAGTCTTTACACAGAAACATAGCAAGAATAATGTTTCATTACAGAGTTAAATAATTTTAACTTAATGGCTATGTGAGAAAATGAATAGAGTATCTCTTAGATACTCCTGAGAGTATCATCATAGCGTGACTTCAGCTTTTCTTTGCAGATAATTGTGGCTAGAATCTGAAAAAATATAGGAAACCCAGAGAATTTGTAGAGTTTTTATTAAAGTAGGTACATCGGTGACTTTCTGTGTAGTATGTTATAAGCAACAGTGGTTTAACTGTGGGTAGAGACCAGTGTGCCCAGACCTCTTGTGTATTCATGAATATTTCTCATGTGTGTTGGTCTTACCTCTGTTGCCGATCATAAGTGTCTCAACATAGGACAGTATTAATTGTTTTGCTTGCAGGTTTTTTTGCTGTCAGATGGCAACAAACCCAGATTGAACTGTCTGTAAAATTTGCTTTCATATAGAATAAATTTTAATGCTATTTTTAAAAATATAGTCACCAAAGGATAGCACATATTTTGAAGAGATGTCTTATTATCTTGGATAATTTAAAGTTTATGTCACAGCTGTATATTTTTTCTACTACAGGTTCGAGTTCTGTTTTCAAAAGGGCCATTCATTGCCATTTTTGCAAGTGATCCACATATTATCATAAAGGCTATTAACCAGAACCTCAATAGTGTGCTTCGTGATTCAAATATAAACGGACACGACTATATGCGCAACATAGTTCATTTGCCTGTTTTCCTTAATAGTCGTGGACTAAGCAATGCAAGAAAATTTCTTGTAACTTCTACAACAAACGGGGATATTCCATGCTCGGATACTGCAGGTAAAGGTCAAGCCCCTAAAGTACTTTGGGTTTGAAGTAGTTTTATAGTTTTTTATGGTGACTCTCCTTTTTACCTTGAAAAATATTGTTGGTAGTTTGTGGCTCTAAATGTCACATGCAGCAGAATTTTAGTGTAAATGATGCTCTGTTGATAAATTTTTCAAGGGATACAGGAAGATGCTGACAGAAGAGTTTCACAAAACAGCCTTGGAGAGATAACAAAACTTGGTAGCAAGACAGCCCTCAATAGACGGGTAAGATGCTGCTGGTTTTGAGCTATATGTTTGTATTGCTGTTTATTTGGATATAAATGAAATTAAGGTGATGCCACTTAAGTAATTTTGGTAAATATTGCATTAAACTTTCAAATAAATGTTATCATTGAATTTCCTTTCAGCTTCAGGTTTTTCAGGGAATGCCTGCAGCTAGAGCCCTAACAACTGTACATTGTGTAGGGGTCCCTGTCCTGTCCCAACCTGTTCTCAGCCCAAGTGCTGCTCCAGACCCAGGCCAGTCCAGTGGAATTCTCTGAGAGTGAGAGATTTTAAAGCTTACCAAATGATTTCTTCCAGGGTTGGAACCACTGTATTCAGGTAGAGATTATGCCCATTGCCACCACAGCAGAAAGAGGTTTGTAGCATGAGAGAACCCCTGGCTTTGTCTTCCTATTGGCCTTCCTTTTCCCCTGATGTTTGTGGGATGTGCAGTGTTTTTTCTATACCCACATAGAGGTTTTGGGCTGTTGGTTTTCTCCTCTAGTGCTTTAGTTGTCCCTTTCCTCCCCATCTTACTTGTGTGGAACAAGGGTGTGCGTTTGCAGGGGAGTTGTGGTTTCAGTGCCACTTAGGGACAACTAAGTTGGGCTAGCATTGGTATTGTGTTTTTTCTGGCTTGCTACCGTTAAATTTGAACATTTTTCTTTAAAAAAGAAAGTCTTCAGTGACATTTTTTTATGCCTCTACACTTCATAGGTATGAATGCAAAGTTAATATGATGAATGACAGTTGATAGCATACATTTAGAGGGGCATATGATTTATCATTTTGAATTTCTCTCTTGGAAGTCTAGACTCTTGGGCACCTTATGGTTGCATCCACTGTTTCCTTGCATCAGATCTTTAGACTATATTTTTATGCCTCTTATGAGATGGAATTCCTTAGCCCATCCAAGCAGAGTGCTTTTAGTTCTTACAGAGGTGTGAGAATAGTTAGAGTAGATATCCCCTTGACAGAATTGCACATTTCAAAATAACCTAAAGATCAAAATGCTGAATCCTTAAAACCAGATAAGGGCTTATTTGCTTTATTATTTCAGAGTTCCTATAAGTAGACCCTATAGAGTTTAACTATAATACTTTTCACAGAGTCTTACTTATAATCTTAAAGATGTTGAGTTTTCTCTAACTGTACAACTATCATTCAAAATGTATCTAAAGCTAAGCCATATTTGATGAAGTTGCTAATATTACTTTATAACTGCTCTGTAAAGATTCTGCCTCAGGGATAATAGTAACTTATTACTGTATAATATTTCTCTTGACTCACATTTTGAATTTTTGTGATCATTGTCATAAACATTTATTAACATCTCAAAAAGCCTCAGATTCTCAGACCTGATGTGCTGTTTCAGGATACTTACCGAAGAAGGCAGATACAGCGGACGATCACCCGCCAGATGTCTTTTGACCTTACAAAACTGCTGGTTACTGAGGACTGGTTCAGTGACATCAGTCCTCAGACCATGAGAAGACTACTTAATATTGTTTCTGTGACAGGTGACTTTTGTTTCTTACTGTCCGTGGTAGATGATGCTTGCTGCCATTAACAAAGCAATTGAATTTCAGAAACAAAGGGATATATTTTGTTTATATATTTATATTGCTGAATAACCATTTTACTTGTTTTAAGTATAAATAATGAAGTCAGTGTTAGTTTTGTCATTGAAAATAAACCATTGGTTATACACTATTTTAAAACTTGATGATTTAAAAAATATTTTACTTCATCTTGGGTTAATTTTTCACTTCGGTATAAAGGTAGTTTTTAATGCTAATTGGTATAACTGAGTATAATTAACTTATAATTTAAAATGTTAAATTTAAGATTTTATGTGCTGTCATTCTATCTTAATTTTCCTTTTTTTTTTTTTTTTTGTGAGTTGGAGTCACACTCTGCTGCCCAGACTGGAGTACAGTGGCACGCTCACAGCCACCACAGCCTCGAACCTGCTGGTTTCAGGCGATCCTTCCTCCTCAGCCTTCCAAGTAGCTGGAACTACAGGCATGCACCACCATGCCCAGCTAATTTTTTTTTTTTAATTTATTGTAAAGACGAGGTCTTGCCAAGTTGCCCAGGCTCATCTCAAACCCCTGGACTCAGGCAGTTCTCTCGCTTCTACTTCCCAGAGTGCTGAGATTACAGGTGTGAGCCACCACTGCTGACTCTATCCTAATTTTCATATGATATTTTGAGTAAGAATATGGACAGTAAAATTAAGGATTGTTGTTCTGTAGCTGAATTTGTTGCATGAAATTCTACTCCTCACCTTGTTAATTCTTCCTTGAAAATTAGCTTTAAGACAATCATAGAAGTACTTGTAATCTAGTTGGTAAAGTACATGACTGTTTGCATGGTATTGATTGGTACATTGTAGTATTTACTAGTGTTAACTCTATTATGATAGTTACACTAGAATTGTGTTTTATGCTATTGTTGGGGTTCATGCTGTGAACTGTATTCCAAGTGAGGCTGAGTCTAATATATTTACAACGTTTTTGGTAATTAAATCCCTTTGAATGAGGTCTCAAGCCTCTGTATACTTTTGTTTGACAGTGGAAATGTTTTAATATGTTATTAACATATATGTATTCATTTAACAAATGTGTAGCAATTGTCTGCCTTATGCCAGGTACTGGTCTAGATAAGCAGTGAACAAGATAAAGTCCCTGACCTAATTGGGAAGAACAAAAGATAGAATGTCACGCATGATGAGTACCATGAATAGGAGGCCCTGAAAAGGAGATTGCACACCCTCTCTCTCGAAAGTTGCTCCCATCAACCACAGATTGTTTCTCCCTTCCCAAGAAAAACTTTTTTGACTCTACCTCTGCTCTAGCTTCTGCTCCATTTCTCAGCAAAGCGTGTAGAAAGTCTTATCTGTCTGTGTCTTATATTCTTCTCCCTGTTTTCAGTAACCTATTCCAATAATCTCTTGCTCTCAGTACTTGAGTAAAATTGCATTTTCAAGGTTACCAATGACTTCCATGTTACAGAATTCAATGGTCAGGCCAGTGCGCATCTTATTTGACCTCATCAGCAGCATTTGACAACGTGTGGATCACTTCTCCTTCTTGAAACAGTTCATTCAGAATGATGGCTTCCAGAATGCCACACTTACTGGATTTCCTCCTGCTGCACTGGTGGTTAGTCTTCATTTCCCACTAACTACTTAGCATTGGAATGCTCTTGGACGCAGTTCTTGGAGCTCTCATTTTCTACTGAGACCAGCTTCCTTGGTGATCGCACTTAGTTTCAAAGGTTTAAATACCATCTGTATGCTGAAGATTCTCAAATGTGTATCTTCATCGTTTCTGGACCTCTTGACTAAGATCAAATCGAATGCATATCTTCAGCCCTGTAGCTCTTCAGTTGCCTGTTTGATATCTAATGGTGTCGGACACGTAGTGTGTTCAAAATCGAACTTTTGATTCTGTGACCTAAACTTAGTCCAGCTGTGGTCTTTCCTGTTTTTGTTGTTGTTGTTTTTGAGTCGGAGTCTCTGTTGCCCAGGCTGGAGTGCAGTGGCACACTTGCGGCCACCACAGTCTTGATCTGCTGTGCTCAGGCCATCCTTCTGCCTCAGCTTTCCATGTAGCTGGGACTACAGGCATGTGCCACCATGTCTGGCTAATTTTTTTCTTAATTGTGAGACAGGATCTCACCATGTTGTCCAGGCTGGTCTCAAATCCGTGGGCTTAGGCAATCCTCTTGCCTCTACCTCCCTAAGTGCTGGGATTACAGGCATGAGCTACTGTGCCTGGCTCTTCTTTCCTATCTATTAATCCATCTGTTTTTCCAGTTCCTTAAGCTAAGAATCTCAATATCTTTCTTTCATATACCACCTCCAATCTATTAGTAAAATCTTTAGTTCTATCTTCAGTCTGTATCCTGTATCTGACTACTTCTCTTCTTTTAATTTTTTTTCTCTACATCCTGTTCTCCAGGTGGTAGCCACAGAGAGCCTCTTAAAATGGAAGCAAGTCATGTTATTTCTCTGCTCAAGACTCTGTATTGTGTCTTCACTTTACTGAAGATAAAAATCTAAGTCTTTACAGTTTGTTGCAAAGCCCTTTATGACTTGTTTCCCCATCCCTTTTCTTCCTCTGACCTCATCTCCCGTCACTCTCTTCCTCCATCCCTTAACGACTTTTTTGCTGTTCTCTGAAAGTGTCAGATGTGCTTCTATTTCTACCCCAGAGAGCTTCTGCACTTGCTGTTTCTTCTGCCTGGAAGGATTATTCTTTGGATAGATGTATAATGGGTTTTCTCACCTCCTTTTAAATATTTGCTTAAAAGCAAGCTTTTCCGTGAGACCTTCCCTCACTCTCACATAAAATGTTATTTTCCTCTTTGACACTCCTGGCTTTACCTTTTGCCTTATCTACTCCACAGAACAGATCACATTCTAATACACTATGTTATTTATCTTTTTTGTCTGTCTCCCCTCAGTAGAATGTAAAATCTACATGGCAACGATTTTTAAGATCTATCCTGCTTATTGTTGTTCTCCCAGTACTCAGAACAATGATGGGGCACTGTTATTAATAACTAGGAGACCTTAATGAAATGGGAGCCAGATTTTGCACATATCTGGAGAAAAGCATCATAAGCAAGAGGAAGCACAAGTGTAAAGGCTTTGAGATGCGACTCCAGGAGTAGCCAAAGGCTTGTGTGGTTGGAGTTTGGGGAGCAGAAGAGAGAGGATTGGGAAGGGCTTTCAAAGAAATAGGCCCCAAATTTGTAGTGAAGACTTTAGAATATACAATATTTAGACATTTCCAGGTACTCTAGAGAGGACCAAGTTGATATCATTTTGCAGTTAATACTGAGAGTTACATTCTAAAAGTAACCAAGTATTTTTCTAAAGCATAAGAATTTCTCTGATGCTAGTTTTTGACTATATGGTAGACTTTCTAGATTGTTAAACCAGAAATATTTTCATTTTATGTCTCACCAAATATAAATTTCTCGGCAAAACTTTCATTTTATAAAAGCACTTAGTGCCATTAGTTCCACTGCTTAAAAATAAGTGTTATATTGAAAAATAATTTACAGATTTAAATCTTTGTACTTTAATGGAATTTTGATAGTTTTCATGATAAGTTTTCCATTTAATTGGGTAACATAAGTTTGAAATGTATATGGAAATATGTTTTATTGGAAAGGATAGAACTTGAAGGCAAAAGACTTGGGTTTGAGCCCTGGGCATGTTGATATATTCTTAAGGTAGAATATTTATTTTTAAAGTTAAATTATTTGTGAATATACTAAGTATTTTTTGTAACATAGTATTATACATCCATTAATTTTGAAATGTTTTTGTATTTTTTAAAAGGGCGATTACTGAGAGCTAATCAGATTAATTTCAACTGGGACAGGCTTGCTAGCTGGATCAACCTTACTGAACAGTGGCCATATCGAACTTCATGGCTCATACTGTATTTGGAAGAGACTGAAGGTATTCCAGATCACATGACATTAAAAACCATCTATGAAAGGTACTTTCTTTTGACCTCCTTGTATTTAACTTAGTTTGAGTTAAAAAAAAAAAAATTAATGTATATAAAGCAAACTGAATACAGAGTAATATGTGTAAAGTGTACACTTCTGGATTCAACTAATTGTTTTTATTAATTCCATTATAATTTTGGAGTTGTATTAGCACAGGCATGTATCCTATTATGTAAAATTTACAAGTTTATTTGGAAATATTCTTACTTTCTCAGGTATATAAAGTTTTAATAGTTACCAGTTTCTTGTCAAGTTAACAAAGTTACAGTGCTTTTTGTTTACCAGAACACTTCAATACTATCAAAGGTTTCAATTGCTATTCTAAATAAACTATCTCTTAGAAAAAAGGTAATATGAGGAAACTATACAAATAATTTTATAAAATGAGTATAATTGAAACTACTGTTTTGAAAAGTAAATTAAATCTTATAAGAGATTTAATGTATAGTTTATATATTGAAACTTTTAAGATTTCAAATAGTTTTTCTTCCCCTAGAGTATTGTCAGTGTATGGTTTTCCTGATTTTTCAATCTCCATTTCTCATGTATATATTTTATTTAATATTTCTAAGTAAATTACCGGTTTTAGAATTGTAGAGTGTTGGTATAGTATTGGGCTTACAGATTTGAGCTCTTCTAGGTTTTTCTGTTTAATTTTTGCTAAATTAGTGGTAGAGGCCATATGTGCTATATCAAGTAGGTTTTCCAGTAGATGCAGGGATGCAAGTTACCATAGGTCTGTGGGAAAGTGAACTGAATTGCATCTGGCCTTTGATATTTTAGAAATTAACTTATTGTGAGATACATGGTTGTGTCATAAAATAATAAGTTTTATGTCCTGAATACACATTTATATCATAATTCAGGTACTGTGTTATATATGAGCATGTTAGATATGAGCACAGTAATTGTTAAACAGTTAAAGCATAACTCTTAAAAAGTTTCAACTTCTTAATAATAATTCATATCAATATTATGGGATTTATTTTTCACATGGTATATTTATACATACAGCCCTATTTAACATAAACAGGTAGTCCTTTGGCATTCTCATTTATCCTTGAGATTGTTTTTACTTGTGTGTAAATAAAAGTAGTTTTTAAAAAAAGGATAAACCTTCATTTAGGAACTATGAACTGGATTTGAAGGTAGGAAAAATTTCAGTAAAGTGAAAGGGTGGCTTAAGAAACAGTAGGGGAAGTAATTTGAAGCTGCTTTAGTTTCTTAGATGCTATCTGAATTGGTATTATTCAAGAGTGATCTATTACTCTAGAAATATCTTTCTAGGTTTCAGGAAATTTGAACTCATGGAGACAGGAGAACTAGTCTATTCACAGGAGTCTACTTAAGGAGATCAGGTTATCTAGCATCCCTAAATATCCTCCCTAACACCAGGTACTCTGCTATTTGCCTTATGTATTCTTGACTCTTGATAAAACTCACAGAAGTGGTTAGAATTGTTCCATGTGATTAGCAAGGAAGGTTGAGGTTCAGAAAATTTAAGTAACTTCCCAAAGACACTCAGCTCTTAAGAAGCAAAGTGGATGTTTCAATCCAACTCTCTCAGACTGTACACTACTCAGATGCCTGTTACTATTCTAAGCTCTTAATATTTTAACTTCTTTTATTCTTAAAATTCCAAGTTGGATACTTTTGTTATTCTCATTTTGCACATAAGAAAACTGAAGCCTAGAGAAGGTAAGTCACTTGCTGAAAGTCTCACAGGCAGTAAGTGGTAGAGTTGAGGTTTGAAACAAGGCATTCTGCCTTCAGAGTCAGTGCTCAAAAGTGTGCTGAATTGTTCTCATGACATCATTGTAGTAGTGAAACTTCTTTAAGCCAAAACACTGTCAGAAATACTTAAGAAACTAAATTTTATCATGAAATTTAGAGTCTGAAGTTTTTACATTTTTGTGTTTTCCTTTTTTCTAGAACATCACAAGTTTGTATATTTAGTATTTTAAGTGAAAAATTATTATTATTATCTTTTCCAGTTTTCCTTTTTTTCTTTCTTTTTAATTTTTTAAATGGAATACATAGTTCATGCCATTCTTTGATTTTGGTTTAGAGTAGAACTCAAGTCAGTCTCCTACCTTCCTTTAATTGAATATAGTTTGTATACTGTGTCTCAGGGTTATAGAAACATTGGTCAATATTGATCAATATTTCCCATTTCAAGGACTGTGCTGGAGTCCCAGGAACTGGCCTCTGGGAAGAGAGTGGGAGGGGATGAAAGAAAATCTGTACTTCAGACACAGGAGGTAGAAGCAGAAAAGTTGTGAAAATAAAAAGTTGTAAAGGCCCTCCAAAAAAATGCATATTTCATTTCAGTCCAGCAAACATTTATTCATCATCTGCTGTTTATACATCCTGTTCCTAGATGCTGGGGATATTATCATTTGGATATAATATGTCTTTCTGAAACTGTGACTCTTCTTAAAGAAACCAAGATGAACAGGTGTTAGAGGCCCCGTTGTCTCCTTAGTTTTCCTCATTAATGTGTATTCAGTTTGAGTTTTTTCTAGGACTCCAGCCTTATGTAATTGTTCTTTATGCTTTTGTGTGTTCTAGGGACTGGCAAGGGAGATGGGGTGAATAGAGAAACAAATAGAGAAGTATCTTATGCCCTTGAGGAACTTACATTTAAAAAGATGTTTTTTCTCTCTATTTGAAAATACTTTCACTTAAAAAAAAGTTGCAAGAAAGAATAGTACAAAGAACACCCATAAGCCCTGTATCTGGATTCAGCTGTTGTGAACATTTTACTGTGCTTGCTTCATCATTTATACTCATGCAGTATTGAGGAACTTATATTTTGAAGGTAAAACATAAACATGTTTGAGATAACTGGAAGAAAGAAAAATGATGGCTCAATTAACCAATTAAGTTTTATCAGTATCAGGCTAAATCATTGTTTCTAGATGATAGAAAACTTCTTAGCCCAACAATTACTGTTGTGTGCTAATAGAAAGTGGTTTGACTTTTTAAAACTTCCAATATTCAGTATCTTGAGCCTCATAGATAATCTTTTAAAATTTACATTACAAATTAATTAAAAGATATATTTTGGACAAAAGAGAATATAAAACATAAAGCTTAAAGATAATAGTAATTATGAAACCATGCTTATGAAATAGAATATTCCTGTAATCCCAGCACTTTGGGAGGCCGAGGCAAGAAGATTGCCTGAGCCCAGGGGTTTGAACCAACCTAGGCAATTTGGTGAGACCTCGTCTTTACAATAAATCACACACACAAAAAAAATTAGCCGGACATGGTGGCGTGCATCTATAGTTCTAACTACTTGGAAGACTGAGGCAGAAGGATTGCCTAAGCCCAGCAGTAAGGCAGCGGTGGCCATGAGCATGCCACTGCACTCTAGCCTGGGCGACAAAGTGAGACTCCAACTCAAAAAAAAAAAAAAAAAAAAAAAGAAAAGAAAGAAAGAAGGAAATAGAATATTTGTAGAGGAAATATTTTGGAGGAGACATTTTGTATCATGTAACAAAAATAACTTGGAGTGAACTTGTGTAGGGGAATATTTTATTTTGTTCAAATAAATATAGACTATTTTATATTTGAAGTGATGTGAATTTTGTTTTGCTGTTAAACCAACTTATTACTTAAACTTATTGCTTAAGTGCTTGGTGGGCTTGCTATCCTTAAGTGGGTTGGATTCAGGGTGATTTTGAGATGCTTTTTGTTGTTGAAATTAGTATATATGTCTTATATGCCTACAATTACTTACACAGCTTATTTTGTAGCTAGTCTCAAGAAGAGATAAAGACAGTATAGTAAACAATCTTTATAAGAAGTCATAAGAAATTTACTTAAAATAAATAAATATAATAAGATGAATTGGAATGAAAAACTCTAGGAAGACAATGTCATCAACATATTGAAAAGCCAGATATTGGGATATGTGAGAATAATTTAGATGGCTCTGTTTCTAGTTAACTATAGTTGAGTTCTTTGATGCTATAGCTTGTCATTTGAATAATAAAAAGTTTTATTTACAGCTGACAAAAAGCAGCAGTATATAATTGATATTCATTTATTTTATTAAAGAAATCTGATTTGGTAAAAACAATCAGAAAATAGTATTTTTAACGCTAGTAGTAAAATTTATTTTTTTAATCCATAAAAAGCCTCATTTATTTTTATAGCAATTTGATGACACATCTGCTTGCTTTATTCAGCTGAAAAAGAAAATGTTGGTTCTTGGTGTTTGGTAAAATTGCTTTGTTAAATTATTTTCTAAATTGTTCAACTTTTAACAAATGACATTTGATACTAACACTGGAAAGCAATTTCAGCTAATTAAGTAGATCCCTCTATAAACCATTGGAACATTAAGATGACATACTGTTCATTCAAGATTATTTTAATTGGTACAATTATTGTAATTTTCTTGCAATTATGTGTTGAGCTAAAAGCTTTTGTCTAGATCATTTGGGAGGGTTTTTTTTGTTAACATACATTTAGTAAGAAGAAAGGGAGTAAAATAAAAACTGTAGATGAAGATTTTGTCTACTTTTTATTACAGCATTTTAGACAACCATTGAAGTATTTTAGTATAAAACTTTATTTCTGGTATTTTAGGCAATGATAGAGGTTTTCAAAAGATCAATTTAAGTAGTTTTCATGAAGATAATGTTTTAAATTTCTGTTTTGACACTGCTCAAGCAATCTTTTACTCAGGATGATATGATCAGGATAATTTTGTGATAAGGATAACAGCATACTTTATTCTGGTACTCTATATGGATTTTTAAAAAACAGCTGAATAAGTTCTGAGGGAGCTTCAGAATAGCAGCCATTTTCCATTTTATTGCAAAGAGCTATTTGCTGAACAGACACCTAACATATGACTTTATAGACCTTTGTGATCTCTTTAAGTCATTCAAGTAATGGTATTTTGCACATTACTTAGGACATTTTTTATAATAAAACATTTTGTATGACATTCTTTCCTGATATTCACACAGAATTTTCATAAGCTTGGTTTTTTCATTTCTAGTCATCTCCTACCCCATGAGAGTTCTGTGAAGCTCTCACTAACCTTCTTCCTTTCTCCTTCATTTTCTGGGTGATTGTTAGGTCTCCCTCTCTCTCTTCTACCGGCAGCCCTCTCCCCTCTCCCATTTGGCCTGGTTTATGCTTAGACTTATTTCTTTTGCATGTGGACTTAAGTTCTGAATGTGAATAGCATGAAAATTTTGACATTAGTTGAGAAACTGGTTGTCTCAGCTCCTTTGTACTACAGTCCTTCTTTTGTACTGACCATTTTTCTCTTAATTTAGTTTTGAAATACTAGAAGTGTTTATTCCAAACATTATTTTACACATACTGTTTTTGTGCTTTTTATTTATAGCTTAGAATCTTAATGACTTTTTTTGTACTTGATATGATGACTTTTCTGTAGATATTGGTGTTGTCGTCATTCAAAATTCATTAAATCAGTATCTTGTATGTAATTGTTTCCATCTTTATTCTCAAAACACACTTGCTCTGACCACAGAGGTGTAATATTTTATCAATATCTTTATCTTTTTAAAGAGATAGCATAGCCTGAGCTAGTTCTTTTCAGAAATCACAAGATAATTAAGCATAGAGGAGATGAAACTAAGCAGGTCACTGAAACAAAGATTATATGATTTATAATATAAGTCACATGTCTGGATAGAAATAGATAGCATTAGCATATTTGCCAAGTTCAGTGTGAAGAGTTGAGTCTGCAAACCATGGACAGAGATACCTGTCACCAGATGTAATTTTGACTTATTAAACATGCATTTCTGGTTTTACATTATTTTTATTCATTGCCTTTGTGGAAGTTAATTGAAAAATACAGATGCCTAAAGATAAAGGTGAAGGGCAGAATATTTTTAGTTTATTTTGATGCACCTGCAAATTATGTCTCCTTTTGTTGTTTGGAGATAAGATAAAATGTGTTAAATTATACATGTTTGACTTGTTTTAGTTTATCTATTTATGAATCTTGCTACTTATTTGTTTTATTGTTGCTACCAAATTTGTAGCAACATCCAAAGATGTGAGAGAAATTAATGGGAGAAAGCTGAAAATTCATTCTTTTATTCATAAAATAGTTATTTAGCACTTACTATGGACCAGGCATGGATCTAGGAGCCTGGGTGTGTCTATGAACAAAACTGGCAAAGATCTTGGCCCCAAAGAGCCTGCACTTCAGCAGAGACTGTTGAGTAATAAACAGTATATATAATAAATAATTAGTATGTTAAAAGGCAATGAATGCTATGGAAAGAATAAAAGATAGAAGAGAGTTAGGGAGATGAGTAATGTAAGGTCCAGATTAAATAAGGGTGTCAGACTGGGTGTGGTGGCTCATGCCTATAATCCCAGCACTTTGGGAGGCCGAGGTAAGAGGATTGCCTGAGGCTACAGGTTCAAGACCAGCCTGGGCAATCTGGTGAGACCTCTTCTCTACAATAAATCAAAAAATTAGCTGGGCATGTTGGTGTGTGCCTGTATCCGGCTATTTGGAAGACTGAGGATCACCTGAGCCTAGCAGGTCGAGACTACGGTAGCCATGAACCATGAGCATGCCACTGCACTCTAGCCTGGGTGACAGAGTGAGACTCTGACTCTAAATAAATAAATAAGCAAATACATACATATACAAATACATAAATAAATAAGTAAAGTAAGTAAGTATGTCAAGATAGTCCTTGTTGAGAAAGGAAGAGTTGAGCAAGGGCTTGAAGGAGACACAAGAACTAGCCAAACAGATATCTGGGAAAGCGTTTCCAGGCAGAGGAAACAGGTTGGACAAAGGTCCTAAGGCCAGGGAGAGCCTGCAGTCAACATTGGAGGGTCAGCAATAACAAAGAAGCTGCTGTGGCGAGACGAGAGCAAGTAGGAGGTGAGGTCCAGGTGGTCGGGGGGTGGTTTGTATACCCCTTTTGGAGGACCAACATAAGGACTCTGACTTGTACCCTAAGTAAGGAGACCAATTGCAGGTCTTGAAAAAATTGTAGTCATTACCCTGATGGCTGGAGTGCCTATTATCTGGCTGTATCAGTGCAACTTAGCCTGAGTTGATCTAAGAGAGCATAGTTTGAGACTCTTGTGCTGGGAAGGGGAACCTGGGTAGAAAAACTAGGGTAAATGAAAAGTGCTGAAATAGATGGCTACCCCACAGTTAAGATGAAATGAGTGACAGAGCTTAGAAGGTGGTGTGTGCCTGTAATCCTAGCTGTTCTAGAGGCGGGGGCAAGAAAATCACTGAGCAACACAGCAAGACTCTATATCTTTAAAAAAAAAAAAAAGCAAGGTGAAATGAGTGATAGCAAATGTCACATAGTGGCATGCCACGACTATGAGAGAGCTAGGAAATAAACAGCCTCATTTACAGTCTTGTTGCAGGGTACTAGAAGAAAGTTAATTCATTATTCTAAACATCTGCAAGAATTATAGGACTCATCCGTGTGCCCCTCCTGCTGCAATAATTTCTTGTTGCTTAGGTTCACTTTATTCTTTATTTTTGAATAAAACAATGGATTTATAACAGACTTTTGGGATCATTTTTTAATTGCTTTCTTTCCTTGTACCTGCCAACTGCATGGTCTGCCCCCTGCATTTAAACCTCTGGTTGAGAGTGAATGAAAGCTGATGTCTGTAGTGTTGAGGACTGCAAGGTATAGGAAGATGTCATAGGCAGGAGAGCAACTGATAAGTTGCTTTTAGAGTGATGCTGAATTTGACTTATAGGCATTATAAAATGGAAGTTTGCGTATCCAGTTGAGCTCAAAGGACAAAGGGAGATAATTGCTCCAAATCCGTGAGTAGGCGCCGGGTTTCTGCTGGAGTTCCAGCGTCCTCAGTCTGACTCCAGCGCCTTCTCCCTCTTACTTCCCAACTTCCCACATGCTCTCCTCTCCGACCCCTCCTTCCTCTCTCCCACCTCATTTTTCCGGTCTCATCTTAAATGCCATTACTCAGGAAGCCTTTAGTAACGAGGCACCCCCATTCTCTAAGATTTTATTAGATGCACCTGCCATAATTACTCTAAGTATTTGCATTGCTTTTTCTTTAATAACACTGTAAACTCCACGAACTGTAACTTGCTTAAACATTGCTGACTTCCTTGCTTCTAGACAGTTGCTTAGTGTTTAGGCAGACTGCATATTTCTGAAAGAATAAAGAAATCTGATGATGTTTGGACTGAGGAAGGCTTGGGTCAAGGGAGGGTCGGAGATGAGAAGCCTCATATTGTCTGTCTATCCAGGCACTTCATTCCTTGTCTTTAAATGTAGGCAAAAATGTCTCTTTTGTTATTGTATCAGTATATCCCAGGCACACAGCAAGGTCTTGGTACACATAGACTGAATGGTGACTACATATTTTACCTAACACTTAGGGGTTTCTGCCTTTTGTCAGGTGATGCCAAAATCACAGCATTGTTTTCAAAGGTATTACCTGTAACTGAGTTGAGTTGTGTATCTCAGGTTCCTTACAGTTTTTAGGAATGCCATGGTCTGGTGGGGTCGTTTAATGTTGATGACTTCTAGGCAGGTTCCTCACATTTGAGTTTCTTTCTACAGACTTGTCAGTATTGTTTTAAAAGGCCGTGTTACATAGATGACTCCATTTTTGTCATACTAAACATTTCATTATGTTCATTTGTTAAACATTTATAGAATTTATCATGTGCTGGGCACAGACTAATAAAAGTACCGGATAGTATATTACTTGCCCTCAATATGTGCGACACATTGGATTAAAACACTTTCCCTAGATTATCACATTTAATACAAGTTGATTATCCCCAATCTGAAAATCTGAAACCCAAAATGCCCCAAATCTGAAACTTTTTGAGTGCTGACATGATGCTCAAAGGAAATGCTCACTGGAGCATCTGGATTTGGGATTTTGAGATTAGGGATGCTCAACTGGTACTGCAAATATTCCCAAGTCTGAAAAAATCTGAAATCTGGAACATCTCTGGTCCAAGCATTTTGGATAAGGAATACTCAGCCTGTCCTTATAACACTGGGAGGAGAGAGTGGGAGTTCTCTCAGAGCGCATAGCTGTGACTGTAGAGCTTCCCCAGGCCTATTCTAGAAGTCAGCCTGTCCACAGTGGTTTTGAGATAATAGGAATATAGAACTAAACAATTTTTTTATTTCCATATATATTTTATCCACCTTTTCATTGATATACCCATAAATATTTAGAATAGTTTATTATTTATCAATGGAAATGTTACAGGAGGTAGACATTTTTCTAGCGTATTGAATTGATCTTTTTTATTTAAAAATGTGAACTTCTTATCAACTTGTATAAAACCCCAAATAAATGCTTCTAATTGTGTCTAGTAACTGAAGTATGTTTTATACAGAAAGCGGTGTGAAAAAAAGGCTAGGCAACATAGAGACACTTCGTCTCTGCAAAAAAAAAAAAATTAGCTGGGTGGGTGGTACAAGTGCTCCAGAGGATAAGGCAGAAGGATTTCCTGAGCCCAAGAGATGGAGGAGCCGTGATCGTGCCACTGCACTCCAGTCTAGTCATCAGGGTGAGACTCTAACTTAAAAAAAGTAAAATAAAAAATCAATTTTTTGTGATATCAGCTGGCCCATCTATCTGTTTGTTTAAGCCTTTATACCATTTTTGCGTCCACTAAGTGGCTATAATTCGTTTCTGGATCGCTTTTTCAATAGGTTTTCTTTTGCTTTTAAAAGGATAAGATTGATTTTTTAAAATAATTTTTCAACATGTTATTTCATATCATTTTCAGTGTTTTATGCAAATATAGAAGAAAATATCTTAAATGTTACAAGTTGTGTGTTTCTAACTTTACCATGAAAAACTCATGTGTATTAACTAGGTTTGAAAACAAATAAAGCTGATTTCTCTAAAATGCATTTTTTAATATGTAAAAAAATGTGTGTCTTAAACAATCATTACCTATTCAGGTTTACAATTTTTAATAAACACAGTAAGAATATTATGTGTATTAATATTTTTTAAAGCTAGCCTGATTATTGAAGGATTAAAAAGATTTTTTTTAAGTTGAGACAGCAACTTAAATTTATTGAGAGGACAGAAAAGCTCCCAGAGTGGAAGCGACCTGAGGGGTTGCCGAGGGATTCAAATTTACCCAAAAAATTAAATATGCCTTTAGAGATCAGGCATCTAACTTCTATCTGAAGTTAATTTTTTCATAAGTTTTATGATTTCAGAATTTTAAATCAAAGTATTTTTAAGATTTTTCAAAATAAAAATAAACAAAAATAATGTATAACGAAAAGATGCTAGTTAATTGAGATGCTAAGATAACGTGAGTTGCTGATCTAAATCCATGCTGTTGAACATGGCTTTTGTTAGCAATATTCAAGAAGTCCACAAGGTGGGAGTATTTCACTAGAAACATTATCAGCATATGCAGGAAGAAATAAAATGTAATGTATTTTACTTTTCCCTTTCCATAGCAGAAAAACAACAAAAAACAGAGTTTAATGAACGGTTGAATTTACTTTTTTTTAAAAAAGTCTTTATAGGACATTAGTCATCCCTATGAATCATGACCATAGACAACTAAATGGTTATCTAATCATATGGTGTATTTTTTAAGTTTAATACTACCTTTTTCTCCTAAAAAAATTTTTTTTTTCCCTTTTCTTCTGAGTCAAGGTCTCACTGTCACCTAGGCTGGAGTGCAGTGGAACAATCATGGCTCACTGCAGCCTTGAACTCCTGGGCTAGGCGATCCATCTACCTTAGATGAGTAGCTGGGACTACAGGTCTGTGCTACCACGCCTAGCTAATTTTATTTTTTGTAGAGACAAGGTCTCACTATGTTGCCCAGGCTAGTCTTGATCTCCTGGGTTTAAGCAATCTCTCCACCTTGGCCTCCAAGTGCTGGGATTACAAGCATGAGCTGCCATTCCTGGCCAAATTATAACATTTTCTAACAAATTCAGTTAATGAGAAAAGTGAGCTGTTCTGAAGAATATTATCAAAAAGTTGGGAATGACTGTTGCAATCTTGCATTGGTTTAGACATCTATGTGTTTCTCTAGTTAGTTTTGGGACTATAGCATCAAGAAAATTCTGCATCATAAATAGATGCAAATGTTACCAATTTTTGAACTGTCTTTGCAATGGCAGGTTGTGTTCAGTTAATCTGACCCAGAAACTTGAAAGAAGATTAATTAGGGATATTGCTTCATAGGCGAATCTCCAATAGTATTTTACAGTTGCTCACATTTCTTATTTGAAGTGTTGGATGCTGTTTCTCCAACGAGGTCCTGTCAACCTGGGTCATGTCGTGCACGTATCTAACTATTTTTATGGTCTATGCTCAGGCACGTAGGCTGTAGTATAGTGTATTTGCCTGCATAATTTTGTGAACAGAAAATTGCTGGTTTGCATTTTGAAAAGATGATGAAGGGGCTTAAATATGTGCACAAAGATGGAGGAGAAGCTTTATTTCAAAGTCAGTAAAAAAATGGAAACTAAAACAAAAACCTAGGATGAGTTATTTGTACAGGCTTATATGTTGATCTTTTTCTCGGTGTTAAAATTTAATCTGTAACAGCTTTCTTCCTTCATTATATTTTTAAGGAGTTAAAAGCATGTAAATCATTGACAGAGATTTTGAGCCATGTCTGTGGCCCTGTTTGAACTGGTGTAGTGAGCAGGGTGCCAGCATTTGGAGCAGGCAGGGGCAGGTTTCCACTCTACTGCAGCAGTTGTAGGGCCAGCTACTGATCTTAATATGCCTCAGTATCCTTATTTTGAGACGTGAAATAATACTTCATGGGATGCTGAGAGAGAGAAATTAGATGAACTAGGTTAAAGTACTTGGCTCAGAGAACGACAGGCAGTAGGTATTCAACAAATATTAGTTCTTTTTTATTTCCCTCTTAATTTTTTATGACTTTTAAACATATATTTTCCTGGTAGAGTTTGTATAAGAAAAGGGATCAGAGTCCCTGAATGTACAGAACTCAGAATAGTATTTTACATGATAGACATGAATGAAGAAAATGGCTTATCATTACTGCAGTTGAACCTAAGCAGATGCCTCTTTGAACTTTTTGTATTTTACCTTCCCTGCTTGTTGATCCTTTCTCATCTCTGTAGTTATCAAAATTGCAGCCTGAAAGCCAGGTGGAATTATGCTTCAGGTGTGTCATTATGGAAGGGCATCTCTGATCTCTGTGCAGACCAAGGCATTTCATTGCTTTGAGAGAAAAGAGCATCTGCTGCGTGGTGTGGCATGGGGAGTATCTGTAGGGCCCTTTAAGAGATTGACCTGAGCCCCTTGGAAATAGGGGAACTGGACTCTGAGAAGTTAAATTCCTTGTCTCAAATCACCCACAGTTAGCAAGTGGCCCAGCCTCTTAACTAAATTTTGTTGTATCTTTTAAAAAATTAATCTCATTGCTTTATAGACAAACACTGCAGCCTAAGTGTCTTACTCTAAGTTATCTTAGAGAAGCATCAAGTCTGGATTTAAGGAAAGTCATGTAAGTAAATACTGTTCTCTTTTGTCTCAGAATACAGGCAAGTTGTATTTTATCCCTAAAAATCACTGCTTTTATCAAAGCTGCATTTAATGGAAAGCATCTAACATATAAAAATGTAGTAAGCTTATATAATAGCTTCCATGGGAAATTTTTTTCCCCCAGATATTGGTTATACTAAGTTTCCTAGTCAGTTGAACACATTGGCAAATGGAATCATCACTGTAGATTCACTAAGCTTCATTTTGTTTTGAGTGTGAATACTTTTATGTCACGTGCTTATCTTAACCTATGAAGAATGGGATTTTTGTGGCCATAAACTTTTTCTTCCCATTATTTCGAGTCCTAGGTAAATTTTCAGTTTCTGACCATATTTGTTATTCATGCACAAAACGAGAAGCAAGAGCAACTGAAACATATGACTAAGTTTGTGCCAGCAACACTGCCTTATAACCGGAAGAGTGAATATAACTTGGAGGAGAGGGAGTTGTGTCCCCAAGGTGTTGGTGGCCGGAGTAGGACCTCTGCTGCTGAGGACAGGTTCTTATACTTCCAAGTTGAAGTCTAACTAAAGCCTAATTGCAGATAGACAACTTGTGTATGTGAGAACAGTCTACTGAATTTGAAAAATGTACTTTTTTTATTCTGTAAGTTACAAGCTTACATGTTTTCTCCATTTGTATAAAAAAGTATTCTTGGGCCCTGATGTTTTGGCCAAATAGATAATCTTGGGAATATGCACCCTCAGTGGGAAATACTTTTTTAAAAAACGTAGAGTGAGCTCTGCTAGAAAGTAAAATAATATTGTTCAGCTCTGCCAGTAGTTTCTGTGACAAGATAAGTGTTTTTATGATTTGCATTTTTTAACCCTAATTAGACTATTCTTAAACATTAAAATCGACTGGACTCAGTGGCTCAGCCTGTAATCCCAGCACTTTGGGAGACCAAGATGAGTGGATTGCCTGAGGCCGCAGATTTGAGACCAGCCGGGGCAACTTGGCGAGACATCGTCTCTACAATAAAACAGAAATTAGCCGGGGGTGTTAGCGCATGCCTGTAGTTCTGGTTACTTGGAAGGCTGAGGCTGAGGGATTGCCAAAACCCAGCAGATCGACACTAGGGTGGCTGTGAGCATGCCACTGCACTCTAGCCTGGGCGACAAGAGTGAGACTCCAATTCAAAACAAACAAACAAAAAAACATGTAAGTCAAACACAGTAAATACTTCCAAATGTCACTTTTAAAACCAGAAGCAAACAGACAAACATACGTGAAGGTATGTCATGATCATGTATTCAGCATACAGAGTACACAAGTTCCTTGCTGTTTCCTGGTGTAGTTACTGAGTAGGGTGCCTATAAAGTGCAAGCAGATTTTTGTAGCTTTCAACAGTGATTGTCATTGAGAACACCTAGCACTGTTTGCATGTCTTGAGAATCCACTGTGACCACCACACGAGCATAGATGCCTCTTTGTTTTCTCTCCCAGCAGGTTCTTGTTTCCATGAGAGTTGTGCATTCAGTGCAATCTTCTGCATGTGAACAGTTTCAGCTGTTTGCACTTTTATTAATAGATGCAAGGAAAACATCTATTTTCTGACCCCCAAGGCTAGTGTTCTTTTCAGGATGATATGAAAGGTGACTCATAGAATAGTAATCAGAGTACTTTTATAAAAGTTTTAGGAATGATTAAAAATTATGGAATGCAGCAAAGGCAGTGTTCAGAGGGAAATTTGTAGCCATAAATGCCTACATTAAGAAAGAAGAAAGATCTTAAATTAATCCTCTAACTTTATACCTTAAGGAACTAGAAAAAGTGCAAATTAAATACAGAGCTAGCAGAAGGAAGGAAATAATAAAGGTTAGAGTGGAAAGAAATAAAATAGAGAATAGAATAACAATAGAGAGAAGTAGTGAAACCAGAAGTTGTTTCTTTGAGAAAAGATCAACAAAATTGACTATTCTAATGTGGAAGTCTAGGCTCAGAACCAGAGCTGGAAGCCAAGCCTCAAGGAGGACTTGCTGCTGAGGCCAGGGCAAACAGGGTTTAATCATGGTAGGTTTTTCTCAAGTATATTTTCCAATCTGTTTGGAACCCAGAAAATGAGAATTTTAATTTGGGGATTTGATAAAGCAAGAAAAAACATAATTGTGTACAGATTGCAGGTTGGAAAAAGTCAGTGATGATATTCCTACCATTGGATTTAATGTTAAGATGGTAACAAACAAAAACCATACTGAATTCCATGTCTGGGATTTAGGAAGACAGAGCCATACTAGAGATGTTATTATTCAAACACAGATGCTGTCATTTACATAGTAAGGCAGTTGTGACTGAGACCGAATTGGCATTTCCAAATTAGAGTTAGTTGCCATATTGAAGGAAGAAGAGCTGAGAAAAGCCATTTCAGTGTCATTTGCAAAGCAGGACATGGAACAGTCCATGACTCCCTCAGAGGTGGCACATTCACTTGGGTCACCTGCCTTAAAGGACTGAACATGGCTAATATTCAAAACTTCAGCAACCAAAGGCTCTGGCCCTCATGAATCAATGGAATGGGCAGTTAAGATTAAAGAGCAAACAGCAGTTCAATCACTTCTGCTCCTCTTAAATGAAGTCTGCATCACGTAGCACTTTGAGAGCAAGTGTGCCTTATGACTGCAGGTTAAAGCTATATGGCTGTTGGCATATACTGAGCTGATTGCAACATTTTTGGGTGTGTGTATCGAGGTCTTACTCTGTCACCCAGGCTGGGGTGCAGTGTCATGATCAAGGCTTATCACAGCCTTACCTTCTGGGCTCAGGTGATCCTTTTACCTTAGCCTCCAGAGTAGCTGAGATTACAGGCATGCACCACCATGCCCAGCTAATTTTTAAAAAAATGTTTTTGAAGCCAGGCTCGGTGGCTCAGCCTGTAATCCCGCACCTTGGGAGGCTGAGGTGAGTGGATTGCCTGAGCCCGCGGGTTCGAGAGCCACCTGGGCAACTTGGCGAGACCTCATCTCTACAATAAAATCAAAAATTAGCCGGGTGTGGTAGTGCATGCCTGTAATTCCAGCTACTTGGAAGGCTGAGGCGGAAGGATCGCCGGAGCCCAGCAGGTCGAGGCTGCGGTGACCGGAAGTGGCCACTGCACTCCAGTCTGGGAGACAGAGTGAGACTCCAACTCAAAAAAAAAAAAAAAATGTTTTTGTAGAGACAAATCTCACTATGTTGCCCAGGCTCCTAGCCTCAAGTGATCCTCCTGCCTCAGCCTCCCCAGGTGTTGGGATTGCAGGCATGAGCCACCACACCTGACCTACAGTATACTGTTACAGCAGCCTGAGCTGACTAAGACACCTGGTGTCACCACTATTCAACATTGTTCTAGAAGCTCTAGGCATCACAACTGGACAAGAAAAAGAAAATGATCCAACTTGGAAAGGAAGAATTAAATTATTTCGAATCACAGATGGCATGATTCTGTATATAGAAAATATAGAAAATCCCAAAGAACCCACAAGAAAGCTACTAGAACTAATAAATCAGCAATTTTTGCAGGGTACAGACATAGATCAACATGCGAAAATATTGTGTTTCTATATACTTTAACTGAACAGTCTGAAAGGAAATTAAGAAAGCAGTTCTATTTACAATAGCATCTAAAATAATAAAATACCTAGAAATAAATTTAACTAAGGAGGTTAAAGACTTGTACACTGAAAACAAAACAAAACAAAAAATGCTAAAAGAAATCAAAGAATTCCTAAATAAATGGGAAGACATTCTTTTCTCGTGACTAGAAAGACTAAATATTAGGATGTTAATACTACCCAAAGTGATCTGCAGATTCAGTGTAATCCCTATAAAAATTCTAGTTGCCTTTTTTGCAGAAAAAGAAAGCTGGTCCTTAAATTCATATGAAATTGCAAGGTACCTCAAATAACCAAAGCAATCTTGAAAAAGAAGAACTAAGTTGGAGGGCTCACACTTCTCAATTTCAAAACCTATTATAGCCGGGCTCGGTGGCTCAGCCTGTAATCCCGCGCCTTGGGAGGCTGAGGTGAGTGGATTGCCTGAGCCCGCGGGTTCGAGACCTGCCTGGGCAGGCGAAACCTCATCTCTACAATTAAAAAAAAAAAAAAAAAAAAT
>CAUYQG010055852.1:0-10035 GCA_963574415.1 Tarsius wallacei | reverse complement strand
CTGGATGACTTGGCAGGACCCCATATCTACAATAATTCAAAAAAATTAGCCCGGTGTGGTAGCACACATCTGCAGTTCCAGCTACTTGGAAGGCTGAGGTGCAAAGATCGCCTGAGCCCAGCAGGTCGATGCTGGGGTGGCTGCAAGCGTGCCACTGCACTCCAATCTGGGTAACAGAGTAAGATTCTGATCCAAAAAAAAAAAAAAGTGCTGGGATTACAGGCATGAGCCACTGTACCTAGCCAAAGCACCTGTTTCTTTAAGAGTTAGCCTTTCCATGAGTAATCTGCCCATAATAACGGCCTTTCCTTCCCCCCTGCAAAACCTGCAGGCTGGTTCAGAGGAAGAGTGTCGTCCTGTGGTAACCTCCTGCAAGTCCCCATTTTTTGGAAGGGGCAAGAAATCCTTTTGTCTTTTTCCTTTAAAGGATGTATTAGACACGGGAATTCAGTTTAAATCGTGATTTTTTTTTAATTGGAAAAAAATGTTCCTAGGTATCTTTGAGCATTGAACACTTTAAAAATATTATAAGTCAAATAACTTGCCGGCAAGGATGCTTTTAAAAATATTTTTAAAACTCTGAATCAGCATCGGCATAGTTCATTCTTAGGAGCCAATGACTTGGTACTATTCAGGAATGGGCACCCTTTCCAAAGTTGCCCACTGGCTCCTCCCCTGGTGCCCATCCACTCTGAGTCGCCTGTCACCTCGCTGGAGTCAGCTGGCGGTATCAAAGCCAAGACCATGCAAAGAAGGCCAAAGGGAGAGAGACAGAGAGAGAGCAGCGGGGGCGGACGGGAAAATGCATGTGTGGTCTTGGGAGTTTCTGCCAGAATGGACACGCTGCTGCCTTTTTTTTTTTTCCTTTAACAAGAGTCTGCTTGGAAATGCATCCACACTGGTCTGTGGCTCTCTTTTCCCCCCTGTTCAAAGACCTTCTCATTCAGAAAGCTTTCTGTGATTCACTCCCCACAGTCACAGCCATTCTCAGCTCTTGAGTGCAGGGCTCTGACGTGCTCTTGTATGTGTTCCTCTGCGTGTGCCTTTGTGGAGTTGCTGATTTCACCAGGAGATAATAATCATCATGCCCAGGTGAGAAGAGCACACTTTAGAGAGGGTAAGTCACTTGCCCAAGATCACATGGCCACCAGGCGGTGGCACGGAGATGTGAACCTGCCCCATCTCATTCTCAGCCCCATCTGGGGTGATGAGTGGTCAGCGCAGTCTGAGCTGCAAGTCGCCCTCTTCAGGTCCCTCATGCCCATTACTCAGGCCAACACATCTCCCACTCACTCCACACAACTGCCTCACTTTGGAGGCTTCTGGAGCCCACACGATTCTCCTTCACCCTTTGGAGAACCTTCTTGTACAGCCTGAACCCTTCAGGCTGGAGTGCAGTGAGTGATCAGGCAGAGCTCACTGCTGACTCAAACTCCTGGGCCCAAGCAATCCTCTCGCCTCAGCCTCCCAAGTAGCTGGGACTACAGGTTTGTGCCGCCATGTCTGGCCAACTTTTTTTTATTTTTGTTGAGACATGGTCTTGCTATGCTGCCCAGGCTGAAGGGGAAGGTTTTGATAAAGGAAGGGGGCAACAGGGAGAGGCCATTAGAAAGGTGACTGGAGGCCAGGTGCAGTGGCTCATGCCTGTAATCCCAGCACTTTGGGATGCCAAGGTGGGAGGATCGTTGGAGGAGGCCAAGAGTTCAAGACTAGCCTGAACAACATAGCAAGACCCTGTCTCTAAAAAAAGAAGAAGAGGAGGAGAAGGAGGAAGAGGAGGAAGGGTAAGAGGAGGGGAGGAGTAGAGGACGAAGAGGAAGAAGAAGAAAAGGAAGATGATTGGAAAGACATTAGGAGTTGGAAGGAAAGACCAAAAAACAAACAAAAACTCAACAGATGCTAAATGGCCCCAAAACTTCAACCTTTCTTCTATTTCACTGCCTTTCTGGGCCTGTCTCACCAATGATGCAAAGCGGGTCTTGGGACCAGGAAGCGTCTTTTCTCTAAGTCATCCAAGTCTGTCCTTTCTGTTCCCTTGTCATCGCCACTGAAATCAGTCTCATGTCCCCCCGCCCCCAGTCCCCACCCAGCACGCTCTTCATTGCCGCCCATCCAGGGTGAGTAAATATAGCCCACACTTAACGTGGATCTAAATTCACTCATTACCGGAAAAGCTATCGGTGTTGACATGTAGGGACATCCATTTTAATTATGGAAAGCGACCTCCTTATCAATTATTTAGAACCCACTGAAAATAATACACTGAAAATAATAGTGAAAAATTAGCTCTCTCGTCTGCCTGGAATATTTGGCACACACACACACGCGTGCATACACGCATGCAGGAGCACCAAGGTCCACGCAGATTCTAAAATACCTTTCAAAGAGGGATAAAGCAGCAGTCATTAAAATTCTGGCTGCGTTTGAGAAAAGCCATTGAAAAACAAACAGAGGCATCTTACAACTTGGCATTACGAATCTGAAAGACTATTTCGTGGAAGTAACCGATACCCTTTGTGGACTCAGATCAGTCTGCAGAGCTAGTCAAAACAAGTCGGAGACTGAGATAAGTATCCAGATCCTTCAGAGTCCAGAAGCCCTCGGAAGCTTTCCAAGAATCCAGATGAAAAGGCCTCCATAAACACTGCGGTCCAGGGCTGCTTGGCTGAGTCCTCCCTGCACTCTGCACACATTGTTTTGTCTCATAAACATTTTATGTTCAGGGACTCCATTCTGGATTCTGAAAGTTGTAGGGAAATGCAGTGCTTTTTAAATCTTTAAAAATGTGGGGGGGGGGTCAGCCAGGTGCGGTGGCTCACGCCTGTAATCCCAGAACTTTGGGAGGCAGAGGTGAGAGGATTGCCTGAGACCAGGGGTTCGAGACCAGCCTAGGCAACTTGGTGAGACCTCATCTCTACAATAAATAAAAAAATTAGCCAGGCATAGTGGCGTGCACTTGTGGTTCCAGCTACTTGGGAGGCTGAGGTGAAAGGATCACCTGAGCCCAGCAGGTCAAGGCTGTGGTAGTTGTGAGCATGGCAACTCACACTCCACTGCACTCTAGCCTGGGTGACAGAGTGAGACCTCGACTGAAAAAAAAAATGTGAGGGGTCAAGGCAAGCACAGGGTAGGGCTTTGAAGAAGCACAAAGTCAGGCAGGGACAGTAGGCCCTGCTAGGGTGGAAGTTTCGTCTTCTGGGGTTAATTAGTGGCACTTGGGGAAGAAATCTTAGTGTGCCCCAAACTCTGGGGTCATATTAAGCTGGAAAAGGGTTTTGGTGGCTGGATGATGAGACATTTTCACTTTTCCTCTCTACTCTTCTGCCTCTGATACATTGTGATATCTTTTATTTATTTAATTTATTATTTGAGTCGGGGTCTCCCTCTGTTGCCCAGGCTGGAGTGCAGTGGCACGATCATGGCTCACCGTAGCCTCAACCTCCTGGGCTCAGGCAATCCTTCTGCCTCAGCCTCCTGAGTAGCTGGGACTACAGGTGTGCACCACCACAGCTGCCTAATTTTTTGTTTTTTTGTAGATATGAGGTCTTGCTACATTACCCAGGCTGGTCTGAAACTCCTGGGTTAAAGCAGTCCTTGGCCTGCTAAAGTGCTGGGATTACAGGCATGAGCCACCTGCTTTATTTCCTTCCTTTTTATGCTGAATAATATTCCATTTTATGAATAAAGCATGATTTGATTTTCCATTCCCTGTTGAAGGACTAAAGTTCCTCCTCAGAAGAGCAGGGCACTCAGGTGAGCTTCCCAGACCCCTCCCAGGATGACCTGGGTCTCAGATGCAATGCTTCTTTTTTCACTTATCCTGGAAAATTTCTGTCCAAGAACTCATGCTGTGTTTGTTGTTGTTTTCTCTTTCTCTTTTAATCAAGGGTAAGATGAAGGAGCCATCCTCTGACAAGTGCCTTATGATACGGACTTTCTCAAGTGGGAGAGAATGTTAGGGAAGTAACTGGCTTGGTCAGTTTTTATTACGTGAGCTAGGACAAAATTAGCTTACTGTATAAAGGGTTCTCAGTGGTTCTAAGACCTGGGCCATGAGAGCTGGGGGAAATGGCCACAGTCATAATCCCTTATGTTTCACTTGGGCTGTGTGGCTTGGTGGTGGGAGGTGTGTGATTCCCTGCAATACTGTGTATTATGTTCACTCAAGGCCAGTGCTTCTCCTGTGAGCACCAAAAACTGAAGCTGTTTTATACTTCCTTTTCCTCCTTGGTTCCTTAAATCTTTTTTGTTTTGTTTTGTTTTTTGAGTTGGGGTCTCACTCTGTCACCCAAGCTGGAGTGCAGTGGCACGATCATAACTCACCACAGTCTTGACCTACTAGGCTCAGGTGATTCTCCCGCTTCAGCCTCCTGAGTTGCTGGGACTACAGCTGTGCACCACCACACCTGGCTAATTTATTTTTTATTTTTTTAGAAACAAGTTCTTGCTATATTGCCTAGGTTGGTCTCAAACTCCTGGGCTCAAGCAATCTTCCTGCCTCAGCCTCCCAAAGGGCTGGGATTATAGAGGTGAGCCGCCATGCCTGGCCCAGCACTGAGGATCCCAGAAAGTAAGAAATGGCTCCTGCCCTTGTGGGCTCATGGCCCAGTGGGGAAGATGGACACATAAAGAGAGAACATTGTCCCTTCGAGGCAAGGACAGTAAAAGTGTGGGGAGGCACCAGTCCACCCAGGTGAAAATGTAAGCATTGTGTGAATGTTCCTCCATCTGGACCCTCATTTGGCTGACATAACAGGCCAAACATGCAGATGGATAACAGGGCCACTCGCTCCCCACGTTTGTGCTGCCTTGTAGGGGGTCAGTGGCTGCTGAGGCTTTTACGTACCTGGATTCAAATCCTGCTCCCTGAACTTGCTGTGTAACCTAAGAAGGGGTCTTGCCCTCCCCAAGACTTCACTTCTTTACCACAAATTGAGGAAAATACTTTCTCTGTAGGTGTGTCTAAGCAAAGGACACATAATCGATAATAAATACCGTGCATCCTTCTCACAGGTTCATGCCTATCCATTTTTCCTTGCCTTTCTTTGAGTCAGAATCTCCCTCTGTGGCCCAGGCTGGAGTGCAATGGCACAATCAAAGCTCACTGCAGCCTCGCCCTCCTTTGTTCAGGTGATCCTGCTTCAGTCTCCCAATTAGCCAGGACTACAGGTGCGTATCGCCAAGCCCGGCTAATTTTTTTATTTGTGTGTAGAAACAAGGTCTCATTATGTTGCCCAGGCTGGTCTTAAACTCCTAGGCTCAAGTGATCCTCCCGCCTCAGCCTCCCAAACTGCTGGGATGACAGGCGTGAGCCACCATGCCTGGCTTCCCCTAGCTTTTCAACTAACAGCAACCCAACTCCTCAAAGTCCCAGTGCCAATTCCATCCGAAGACACTGGCACTCCAGAGAACATCTCCAGAGGGCCTCAGGCTGGCCTGTGCTTTTCTCTTACTTTGCAGAAAACTTGGTGTCTTTCAAGTTAAAATTTGCATGCTACAGCCACATCTTGAATTCCCCTCTGGCGTGATCACTCTCTATTTGGCTCCAAGTGAACTCCGTTTAAAGGCTGAGTCCCCTTCTAGCCTCCGCCCTCCAGCAGGACCCCAGCATCACCCAGATCTGGCCTCCTGCAAAAGGTGGCCATGGCTGTGCTCCTCTGACAAATTGAGCCTGAAGCCGTTAAGATCTCTTCCGCTAGAACTTTCTAGCGGTGTCATAAATCTTTTATTAACATTTGGTATTATACTAATTAAAACTGTTCTCTGTATGTATTATTAATTTCCCTAGCACTTCTTGCTGGGGTGACGTTTTTAGCCAGCTAAGCAGAATGGAGCACAGTAAATAAGAAGAAACTCATTTCCAGACAATTAGCCTTGCAGAAAAATAAGTTGCTTAATGGAAGGCATGATGATTACAAATTTTACCTAAATAAACAGGGTATCTTAATGGTAACTCTTCAAGCTAAGTAAACAGATTGGGGTGGTAATGTCCTAAGCAATACTTAAATGTAACTGTTTAATAAATTGGTAAATTACTCATTTCATCTTAGAACAAAATGGTAATACTGTAGTAATAACCTAGTATATATTCCGTAAATATGAAGCATTATCACTTTAGCTCTGTAGAAATCACCACAGTGATATGTCAGCATTGATCTAAAACTGCAGCATTTTATCTCAAGTTTATTACCCATTTTTGAGAATCGCTGAGATTTTCAGAGCATAATGGCAATAAAAGAAGAATTTAAAAAGCGCTTTAATGTGCATAAGTTAATCAGAGGTATCCTCCGGGGGAAAAGGAAATTTGGTAAAACATGAATTATAAGCATCATTTAAACTTACTTTGGACACTAGAGATAATAAATGGCACCATAATTTAGAAATAGCTTTTAACATCAATGACGGTAAGTACCACTTTACTGTTCATAAGAATTGCAGAGCATTGGTGCTGAGGCCAATTTTATTAGCCATTTTTTTCTTTATAAAAGCAATCCAGCCCTTTCCACAACTGAGGAGACAGGAACAAGAGTTACGTGCTAATATGCAAAATGCATTTAAGTTTTTTGAAATAGAGAATAATAAATTGTGCCAAAAGATAGAGTCTGGAGACAAATGAATGATCATTTAAAAAGAATAAGGCACTCTCAGAGTTTACATATTTGGAGAAACTTGATAAAAAAAGCCAACAAATTGTTCATACATTTTCCCATTTGCTGGAGCATGCCGGTGTACTTTCAAATCCAGGAGATGAAGCCATAAATCCTGGCAATTGGGAGACGTTGCAACAGAAATGTTTTTGTAAATTGTCGCCATTGACAAATTGTCTTTCAACTATATAAAGGGTAGGTGTCACTTTCTCTTCAGGACACCCGAGCAACCTTCTTGCAGAAAGCCTCAGACCCTGACCTCTACTTGCAAGCACAGACAGCCGCACAGCTCAAGCCGAGGGTCGTACCATCACCAGGCTTCAGTAAACCACCTACTAAGTGCTCAGTGCCCTCTGAGCACAATGAGGCCCTAGGAGAAGTTTGTCTGGGACAGCACATGGCCAGGTTGGCAAAACACGGCTTATGTAGAAGAAGCAAATCCAAGAAGCCAGCCCAGACCCTGTCCTTCTGGATTTAGTAGCTCCAGGGTCAAGGTCTTTTGCTTTGCCCTTGATGAATTTGAGGGCAAACAAAACAGCCCATCCTTCCTGATCTTCAAATCTTAGAAGCAACTGAGTAACAGAGATTCCACCCCTCTCCTGTTTTTGAACACAAACTGTGTAAAACGCCTGAGGTCTTCATCCAAGGCAGCACCTTCTAGAGACACCTGGGGATGAAGGCAAATAGTGCCATAGGGCTGGGCGCAGTGGCTCCTTCCTGAAATCCCAGCACTTTGGGAGGTGGAGGCAAGAGGATTGCCTGAGCCTAGGGGTTCGAGACCAGCCTGGGCAACTTGGTCTCTACAATAAATAAAAAAAATAGTTGGCGTGGTGGCACATGCCTGTAATTCCAGCTACTAGGGAAGCTGAGGTGGAAGGATCACCTGAGCCCAGAAAATCGAGGCTGTGATAGCTGTGATTGTGCCACTCCACTCCAGACTGTGACAGCATGAAACTCCAACTCAAATTTTTTAAAAAGTGCAGTGGGGAGAAAGAGGAAGAGGGGGTGCTCCCAGCAAGGCTCTTGGCTGTGAATTCCAGCCAGAGAACAGGCCTTCAGGCCTTCAAGTCCTCTACCACCTTTGCCCTGACTCACCACTCTGTGCTCCTCTTGCCTCCAGACACTTTGTCATTGTCCGGTCACTGTCAGTGGCACTCTTTCCAGAGAGTGCCCAGAAAATACCCGGTGGGCCAGGGCTCCTGCATTTTGTGTGAGGTCCTTCCCCCCTCACAGCATCCGCCCCTTCCCCACAGAGCACTCCAGTTTTTGAAGACTTTGAGGCCAACTTTCAAAACAGACTGTAGCATCCTGGGCTAGTAGAGAGATGCTGTACTGAGCTATGAGGCCTGGGGCACGTACACTTTAAAGCTGCCGAGCCTTAGTTTTCTCATTTGTAAAATGGGGACTCAAAACCTTTTTTATGAGGCTATGGTGGGTTCTGTATGAGAAAAAAAAAAACACATGGTCCTGAGTACAGTGCTCGGCACATAGTAGGCACCCAGCACATAGTAGGTGTCTTCTCTCTCTGGAGTCCGAACACCTGGGATTCCAACCCATAACCTATGTGACATCGGTGAGCTATTTAATGTCCCTAAGTCTTAAATTTCTCAGCCCCAAATGGAATATTAGTGTCTGTCAATAGTTGACCCTTGAACAACGCAGGCATTAGGGGCTCCCACCTTTGTGTAGTCAAAAATCCGTGTACAACTTTTGACTCCCCAAAACTTAATTACTAACAGTCTACTTATTGGCAGGAGACTCACTGATACATAAGCAGTCGATTAACACATGCTTTGTATGTTATATGTATTATATCCTGTGTCCTTACAATAAAGGAAACCAGCGAAAGAAAGATGTTATCAAGAAACTCATAAGGAAAAGAAAGTATATTTACTATTCATTCAGTGGAAGTGGATCATCATAAAAACCTTCATCTGCATCGTTTTCACAGTGAGGCTGAGGAGGAGGAGGAGGAGGAAGAGGAGGAGCAGGAGGACGAGAAGGGTTGGTCTTGCTGTTTCAGGGGTGGCAGAGGAGGAAGACAATCTACCTGTAAGCGGACTCGTGTGGCTCAAGGGTCAGCTGTACTTCCTGGGCCTATTTTAAGGGCTAAATGTGTAAAATGCATAGTCCACTGCCTGGCCCACAGTAGGTTTTCTATAAATGCTACTTAAAATTCATGTGACTATTTGATAAGCACGTTCCAAGTGCCTCCAAGGTGCCAAGCATCAGCAACCAAAGTAAACCGGAGGCCCAGAGGGCAGCAGAGCACCCGGTTACTCTTACAATACTCTGGATTTTTAACAATCAATCAACAACCTTTTCTGGAAGGTCTTCTCCAGGGGAGACATCACACAGACTGAGGTAAATCAGGGTTCTAAACTCAGACATAACTGGGTTTGGATTCCAACTCTGAGACCTAATGTCTGACTGGGAGTAAGTTACTCACTACTTGAGTTCCTGGGTTCGTTTCCTTCTCTCTATGAGGAAAGCAAGAACAATGTTAAACCTGTGAAAATCCACCTACCGCTAATAATAATGATATATCATAGTGCAACTGTGCATTGGGTTCCAGGTGAAGTGCTCAGTGGGTTATGTCATTGAATCTTCAGATAATCCCATGAGGAACATCTATTTTTATTTTTATTTTTTTGAGTTGAAGTCTCAGTCGCCCAGACTGGAGTGCAGTGGCCGCTCCCAGCCACCGCAGCCTCGACCTGCTGGGCTCCGGCAATCCTTCCACCTCAGCCTTCCAAGTAGCTGGAACTACAGGCGCACGCTGCCACGCCCGGCTAATTTTGTTTTTTTTATTATTTATTGTAGAGATAAGGTCTTGCCAAGTTGCCCAGGTGGGTCTCGAACCCGAAGGCTCAGGCAATTCACTCACCTCGGCCTCCCAAAGCGGGGGATTACAGGCTGAGCCACCGAGCCCGGCCAGGAACATCTATTTTTAATACAGATGAGGGCGACAGAGACTCAGAGAGGCAGAGTGACTTATCTAAGATCACACAGCTGATTGCAAAGCTGAGATTTTATGCCAGGCCTGTGAAAGCTTCATACGCATTGTGGGATTTTTTGGTGCAGAAGGCAAAACACATGTAAGTGGCCACCTTCCTTCCCGAGCACTGGAAACCCTCAGGGTTCAGCAGCTCAGGCTCCTCACCTCTCACAGACCCTACAGGCCACAAGAACTAGACCTTCCAACCACCTTCAGGAAGCACTAAAGAGAAGTAACAAGGGATTGTAATTGTAGTAGCAACAATGATGTTTAAAAAACAAAAACAGGCTGGGTGCGGTGGCTCAAGCCTATAATCCCAGCACTTGGGGAGGCGTAGTCAAGAAGATTGCCCGAGCCCAGGGTTTGAGGCCAGCCGGGGCAACTTGGTGA
>CAUYQG010055851.1:0-74794 GCA_963574415.1 Tarsius wallacei | reverse complement strand
TGCTGGGCTCCAGCGATCCTTCCACCTCAGCCTTCCAAGTAGCTGGAACTACAGGCGCGCAAAGATGAGGTCTCGCCAAGTTGCCCAGGCAGGTCTCGAACCCGCGGGCTCAGGCAATCCACTCACCTCAGCCTCCCCAAGCGAGGGATTACAGGCTGAGCCACTGAGCCCGCCTCATACTCAGTTTTTAAAAAGCAAATATATAATGAAAGCCTTAAAATATAATGATAATACGTTTTAAATAAAGATAGGCATTTTCTACTAAACAAAATATTTAATCTCACAAATGAAAATACAAATTTTAAAAATAAGACATTTTTACCAATTATTGTAGAAGTGATTAATAAAACATTTTCATTTTGTAGTAAAGAGGCTGGAGCATTCTCACATATGAGAACAGTATATATTCTTTGAATTCTAATTGATGAAATATAATAATAACGATAACATTACATATAATGCTAAAATCACAAATTGTTTTTCTAGCACTTATTCTGAAGTATATATTTGAATAGGATTTTTGAAAATATTTAGTATTGTAAACTATAATAGTCAATAAATTATTCAAAAATAACTTTTTGGCTTTTAAAATCTTTGCTAGACTTTGTTGTGTTTGGGAGTCAGAGACAAATTAAAAACAAAACAAACAATTAAATAAATAAAAACTCTTGTAAGTCTAGTTAAGTATAGAGCCCAGAGTTTTGTATATCAAGTTTGTTTTAAAACTATACCTATTTTATTATAATTATATCAGGTAATTTACCAAAACTTATTTTCCAAACAAGGGAAAAGTATCATTCCAAATGTTACTACAAGTGGGCAAGAAAATCAAAAAGTTTCAGAATACAATTGGTAAGAAAATATCTTGTTTTTAAATAGAAAAACAATATAACTTGCAGATATAAGCAGATACCAGTAAATCATAATATGAGTGTTGTGATAAAATTTAAAGTTGGCTGTTTCTGAAAATAAAATTGTGTTTTACATCTTGTTTCAGAGACTTCTTCATAGTCAGAATTATTTTGCCTATTGCATTGTACAATAAATATTTGTCTATATGAAATTTTTCAGACTGCACTGGTACTTTTCAGTTTCACAAAACAAGAGGAAAAAGATGCAAAATTCCTTCAAATGTCTTTAACATAATTTTATAAAAAATAAATTTTTAAAAATATAGAAAATTACACAAAAAATGGCACATAGTAAAGCAGTTAAAGAGATGCATGTCATTTTTTTTTTCATGATGGAACTTCCAACTCAATGAGGTAGTAAGAGATATTTTAACAAATAAACATCAAATATCAATTTTGATAAATACTACACAAGAAAAGTGAATAAATCTGGAATGTATTTAGAATCACTAGTCTCAGTAATTCTCAACCGGGGGAGTTTTTGCTTCCTCAAAGTCATTTGTCAATGTCTGGAGATATTTTTGGTTTTCATAACTAGGATATGGGTTACTACTAAAATCTCATGAGTAGAGGCCAAAGATGCTACTAAACATCTAAACATGCACAGGATAGTCCTCCACAACGAGAATTATCTGCTTTAAAATATGGATAGCTAAAAGCATTTTCAGAATGGTGGAATAACGACACTGAAATGCTGTTCATGCATAAAAGCAGCAAAGTCACTGGAAAAATTTGTCAAAATTATGCTTTTCAGGTCTAAAAATTAACCAAAGGCTACAAAAATACATAGAGTGTTTATTTTTATTTTTAAAAGACTGAAGATTGTAAGTAAAGCAAGCTCTGTGAGGTTTTCACATGCCTTATTCCCAATTTTGATCCCTAATTCTACAACTAAAGACTTTAACCACAGGAGCTATGAAAACCAGCAGGCTAGTAACCAATGGAGAGGGAAGAACTGTTTTAGAGCTCAGTAAAAAAAGTCATCTCCAAAAGTTATAATTATATTACATGTCTGGTGACTTTTTGAGAAGCTTTATTCACAGGATTTGCTTTTATTTGACCTCAGATTTCACTTTGTACAGTCTTATCCTGAGTGTTTATTGGGAAAAAAAAGGCATTTTAACAATGTTAAACAATGTAGCTGCCTGAAGTGATGACACCAGTTGCAACTAACAAGATCAAAAAACATAAAAGGAAAAATCTTAAACGACATAGTACTTTGCAAAGCTCCCAAGTATTCCAATGAACCTAAAAAGTTGTGCAGTCAGTCCAGTCTGTCCTGCTGTGACCTTTCATGTCTGGCTGATTTGAGACTGCGAAAGCAGAAAGTTTAGGCTAAGGTAGAGTATATATTGCCTGCCACAGCACTGTGAACATTCTCTCCACACATATGCATAGCCATTCAATAAAGACTGGGAGTCTTGATGGCTCAAGGCATTAATGAAATTACTGTCAAATTGTTAATTGACCATTAAACTAACTGAGCAGAGTCTTCAACAGTTTCACATGTCAAGGAAAACAAACCTTATAAAATTATTTTCAAGTAGTTACTAAACAAATAAAAAGCAACAGAAGAAAATTAGCAACAAACAATAACAATAAACTCTGAGGATGGGGCATCTCACTTTCAGATATTTCACTTAATAATATTTTAGAAATTCAGTTTTCAATAAAACATATAAACAAGCAAAGAAACTGGAAATTATTTCACATAAAGAAGATAAAGAAGCAATCCACAAACTATATCTGAGCAGGACCAGATATGAACTTATTAGACAAAAATTTTACTTTAGCATTGTACATATGTTAAATAAATTATGTCTAAAAATTAAAGAAAAATATTCGAATGATAGGCATCAGGCAGAGAATGTGACTAAAGAGAAGGCAGAGAATGTCACTAAAGAGAAAGTTTAATAAAGAACCAAATAGTATATCGAGTTGAGAAGTAAAATAATTTTATAAAAAATTGACAGAGGAATTCAACGGCTTATTAGAAGTGGTAAGAGAAAGAATCAGCAAACTTGAAAATAGAGTCACTAAGATTATACAGTAGGAGGAACAAAAATAAATGTAATATGCAAGAAACAGAGACTCAGAAATATATGAGGACACATCAAGCATACAGACATACAAATTAGAATACCAAGAGAACAGAAATGAGAAAAGGATTTTTTTTTAAAATTTTGAATTAATAATGGCTGAAAACATTCCATTAGAAATTATTCTGCTATTATAAGAAATTTGACAAACTTCCAGTAGACATTAAATAGGTTCCACAAGCAGATATAAAAGTTACTGTTTTGAAAAACAGAGGTAGAATATTGAAAACAGCAAAAGGAAAGACAAAGATCATGTACAAGTAATCCTCAATAAGATCAACAACTGAATTCTCTTCAGAAGCCATGGAGGACAGAAAACAGTGAGGTGACAAATTTAAAATGCAGAAAGGAGATTATCAACTAAGACCTGCATATCCAGTAAACAGTCCTTAAAAAGCACAGAAGAAATTAAGACATTCTGGGAGAATTTATTGTTTGCTGACCTCACTGAAAGAAATATTAAAAAGAGTTATTTGGATGAAATGAAAGAAATCTAGTCAGTAATTCAAAACCTCATTTAGTAAAAAGAATACTAATAGTCTGGGCCCGGTGACTCACACCTGTAATCTCAGCATTTTAAAAGACCAAGGCGAGAGGATTGCTTTAGCCCAGGAGTCACAGACCAGCCTGGACAACCTAATAAGACCTTGTCTCTACAAAAAATAAAATGAATAAAATAAAAATAGAAATAAAAATTAGCCAGGCGTGGTGACCCAACTATAGTTCCAGCTACTCAGAAGGCTGAGGTGGAAAGATTGACTGAGCCCAGAAGTTCGAGACTGTGATAAGTCATGATCAAGTCACTGTACTGTGAACAATAAAGTGAAACTCTGACTCAAAAATAATTAAAAACATAATAAAAAGAGCACTAGTAAAAATAACTGCATAGATAAATACAAAGGTAGTGTCAATGTATTTTATTTGTAAATACGTTGTCCTAATTTAAAGGAAATTGCAAAAAGCAATAATTATAAAACTATGTTGGTGGATTTATTACCTCAAAGCACCTGTATATTCTTGAAATTAAGTCTGTGTTAAATACAATTAAATTGTTTTAAATTAAGATGTTAATTGCAATCCTCAAGGCAATTAAGAAAACACCTAAAATGTGTAGCAAATTAAACAATAAACAAAATAGTAAAATAGGAAGTATCTCTGAGGCAATACTCAAAAATACCTGGAATTATCCTTTGGAGGGTGGATCCTTGTAGTAAGTATACTTAGAATTTGCTCCTCTGAATGAAATGGTCAACCAAAGGTTTAATCTGGTCATTTTTAGAAGATTGCATCATGATTTGTGGAAGAAACACTCCCAGTTTTGGCAAACAAGTGACTGGTTCTTCCACCCTGACAATGCTCTGCCCACACCTTGCTGAGTGTTCAGCAGTTTCTGACCAAAAATGGCGTGACCTCCATGCCCCATCATCCTCATTCACCTGATCTTGCTCCAAGTGACCTTTGTTTGTTTGTTTCCCCAGTGAAAAAAAGTTCTGAAAGGGAACCACTTTTCCAATGTGAAAAAGGTGAAAAACAACAACAACAACAAAAGCACGAAAAGCCAACATAATTGATGAGTTCAAAAACTGTTTTGAGCAGTGGATAAAGTGTCTTGACAGGTGTATTATATCAAATGGAGAGTATGTTTAAGGTGACTGAAGTTTAAATGTATAAGAATACACAAGTTTTCTAAATAAATTCTAGGTTTTTGGGGATCTCCCTTCTTATTTAACACAAAATAAGGCACTAACACAGAAAATGAGGAAAAACAACTACCAAGAACTTATTTAGACATATAGAAAACAAATGGCAAAATTACAGATGTGAATCATGCTTTATCAGTCATTATGTGAAATTAAAATTTACTAAATATTTCAATCATAAAGACAAGGATGGAGAAATTGGAAACTTTGTGCACTCTGGGTGAAAATGTAAAATGGTAAACTTCTATAAAGAATGATACAGCAATTTCCCCCCAAAATAAAAATAGAATTATGTATGATTCACCAATTCCACTTCTGGATATGTAATTTAGATAATTTAAAGCAGTATCTCAAACATATATTTGTAAACCAATTCTATATGAGCATTATTCACAGTAGCCAAGAGATAGAAGCTACAGAAGTATCTATCAACAAATTAACAGATAAGAAAAATTAGGTATAAACATACATTTGAATGTTATTTCACCCTTAAGAGGAAATAAAAATTTGATATATCTGACAACATGAAAGATCCTTGAAATATTATGCAAGTGAAGTGAGCAAGTCAGTAAAAAACAAATGCTGTATAATTTCACTTAAATGAGGTATGTATAGTAGTCAAATTCATAGACGTGGAAAGTAAAGTAGTGGCTACCAAAAATTGGGAAGAACAGGAATTGAGACGTTAGTGTTAAATCCACATAGAGTTTCAGTTTTGCAATATAATGAAGATCTGAAAATAGACGGTGGTGATGGTGATGGCTGCACAACAATGTAGATGGTAATTAGTATCTCTGTATACCTAAAAATAATTAAGGTGGCAAGTTTTATGTTATGTGTATTTTATCATAATTAAAATTTTTTAAATAATGAATTTTTTAAAAGCTGAGAGTGATGATTTATTTAGAAAGCATAATCTAACTTTACATTGTTTAAAAGAGACACACTTTAAATCCAGATACACAAATAGATTAAAAATAAAAAGATGAGAAAAGATAAGCTAAACAAGTGACCAAAAAACAATTAATATATTAATATCATACAAAGACACATTAAGACAAAAAATGTTACTAGAGACAAAGAAATAATTTTTATAGTAATACTATATTTTCCATATAAAGCTATAAGAATTATGAATTTGTTTCTAACATCAGATCTCCAAAATACATGAAGCACAAACTTACAGATTAAAGGAAAATAAACAATCTAAAAATAATAGTTGAAGACTTTACACTTTATTTTAAACAGCAGATAGAAAAAATAGATTGAGATTCACTAAGAAAATAGATCATAAACAACATTATAAATCACCTATACTTAACTAATTTCTATGAACATTCAACTGAAAACCAGTAGAATATCTATCCTTCTCAAGATAAACCATATTTCAGACGAAAAGCAGACCACAATACATTTAGAAGAATTATAATCACACATAATATACTGTCCAAAAACAATAATATAAAATTAGAAATCAACAACAAAAATTCATAAATATGTAGTAATTAAGCAATATACTTCTAAATCATCTAAATTATCAATGCAGCAAATAAGAAAGCATAAAAAATTAGAAAATATTGTGAGATGATGAAACAAAAACACAATAAAATGAAACTAGTGGATGCAGCTAAGAGTCCTTAGAGTAAAATTTATAGTTGTGAGTCCCTGTGTTTAAAAAAAAAAATCAAATCAATAACCTAAACTTCTAAATTAAAAATTAAGAAAAAGAAAAAATTAAGAAAAATCCAAAACTGAAAAGGGGGGGAGCAGAGATTGGACTGCAGATAAACAAAATAGGGGGTGAGAAAATTATTACAGCAACTCACTTATTACCAAAATTGGGGTTCAAAAATGGATATCTCTACTGACTTTCCCCCCATGAACAACAAAAACAAACAAAAGATTATGAGATTATACTATGAAAACTTATGCTTCAAAAAACTAATTAATATCGATGAAATGAACACATTTTTAAAATACATAAACAACCAATACTGTCTTAAGGAGAAATATAAGTCTGAATAGAACTATAAAAATAAAATAGATTAAATTTGTAAGCAGTACTTTCATACAAATTTGTTTCTTCAGGCCCAGGTGGCTTCACTCGTGAATTTTACCAAAAGAATAGATAATTAGCACAGTTAGTTCACAAACTATCTTCAAAAATAGAAGAGAAGAGAACAATTCCTAACTCATTCCATGAGAATAATATTACCCTGATGAGAAAACTAGGCAAAAACTCACAAAAAGAGACAACTACAGACAAATATTCCTTATGGACATGGATGAAAAAGTTCTCACCAAAATATTAGCAAAACAACAGTATATTAGAAAAAAGATAATACACTGCGACTAATAGAATTTTGCAAGCAATTCAAGGTGGTTTGTAGATAAGAAAATCAGTCATCAAGCATTCTTTTAATTATAAAAACACACACACAAAAACTAAGAATAATTGAGAATTTTCTCAATCTAATAAGGATGCACATAAAAAAAACTCATCTAATATATTTAAGATGAAAGACTAAAAGTTTTTCTCTAGGAAAAGGAATAAGACAATGGTATATACTCTTACCACTTCTATTCAACATTGTAATAAAGGTGATAGCCAGAGCAATTAAAAATAAATATATTTTTACAATCTAGATTAAAAAGGAAAAAAATAAATTTTGTCTTTTTTCAAGTAGCATAATCTTGTATATAGAAAATGCAAGGGGGAGTGAGCAGGAAGATGGTGGCCGAGCCAGTCAGACTATGCAAATCCTGGTGTGAATGAGTGAGTTTAAGAAAAATTTTGTGTACATGGTGGTGAGTGACTGGCTGACTGAGTGAGGGTTTGGGAACTAGAGGCCAGTGCTCTCCTGCTGCAGCTGCTCAGCTTGGATCACAGCAATTCTCAGGAAGCAGAAGCTGAGCTCCATTTTTTTTGAGATAGAGTCTCACTTCGTCACCCAGACTGGAGTGCAGTGGCCACTCCTGGCCACCGCAGCCTCGACCTGCTGGGCTCCAGTGATCCTTCTGCCTCAGCCTTCGAGTAGCCGGAATTACAGGCAGGAGCTACCATGCCCGACTGATTTTTGATTTATTGTCGAGATGAGGCCTCGCCAAGTTGCCCAGGTGGGTCTCAAACCTGCGGGCTCAGGCAATCCACTCACCTCAGCCTCCCAAGGTGTGGGATTACAAGCTGAGCCACCGAGCCGGGCATCCATTTTTTTTTTTTAATCAACAAACCCTTCCTGGGAAGAAAGTGCTGGGAGAGATTGACTAAGTGGGAGCTCATGAGCAAGTGCCAGGGCTCTCCTCATGTAGGAGTTAGTGCTGCAACTTCTCTGCTTGATCCCTGGTGATTTCCAGGTTGCAGAAGTTGAGCATCATTTTTTAATTTTAATGGACAAAAGTTTTCCTGGGGTGAGACTACCAGCTTTAGTCTCTGCTTCACCACTTCAGTGACTGGCCGGACACTGGCAGCAAGGGCTGCAGAGGGAGCCCAGAGTCAGAGTTCCACTGGAGAGGACAAGAGAGGCACCCCACCACCATATTGAAGGTAGGACAGAAAAGTGCTCCAAATTGCTCACCACAGAGCAACAGACCCTAACTCTATGACTGGCAGATCAACTACTCATGGGTTGATCATAACCCAGAGAGAATATCCTGAAAATATAAACTTCACAGGGACCTGACGAGTGCTAAGTTCCAGGCACCCTACCCCTTACCGTGATCCAGTCGTGGGACAAAGGATGTGACCAGAAAAGGATGAGGAAGAACTCCAAAGAGATCAGTGGTGAGTTCAGGGCTGACCCAAACTCCTTCCTCCCCAGCAATCCTCAGAATATCAGACCCACACAGCTGGGCCATGACTGAGAGGGACAAACCCAGGCAGAGCTTAGATGTCAGTCGCAATAGGAGAACTCCTTTCTAGGATAGACCTGGCTGGGGCACTCCCTGTGAGTCCACACCTAGGGAAGAGACAATCCCACACCTCCCTACCAGAGAAAATCTCCCTGACCATATAAGAGTGGGAGGGGGAGGGGTGCAACTACACCCTCCACCACTGCCCCTTCTCCTTCCCTGACCCAGACATTGGATCAATTATAGAGGCTGCCACAAAAAGGAAGAGATTTTTCTTTCTTTTTGTCAGTTCATCTATTTTAAAAACATTTTTTCTTTGTGCATGAATGTGTATGTGAGGGGTTGATTTGCACCCACTCTTTTTTCTTTGCTTTTTCTTCTTTTGTTTTTTATTTTCTGTATATGTGTGTATGTGAATGATTGGGAGTTCAACTTTCAGTTTTCTTGTTGTTGATTTGTTTTTGCTCTTCTGTTCTCTTATTTTATTTTATTTTTTTTGTTTTAGGTATGTGTCAATATATGTGTGATACGTGTGAGGGTTCAATCTGAATTCCTTTTTTTTTTTTTCAGTCATTCTGTTTTTCTTCTCCATTCATTTTGTGCTGGTATGTGTGTGTGTGTGTATGTGTGTGTGTGTTTAGTTTTCCTGTTTTTTCGTTTTGTTTTGTTTTGTTTCACTTTGTTGTTATTCCAATTTGTTTTGGGTGTGTGTGTATATCTGTGTGTTCAAATGTTTTTCATTTTGGTTTTTATTTTCATAGTTCTGTGGCTTTTTTCCTTTAAAAAAAATTCTTGGTTATCTTTTTTCATTCTATTTTTCTATGTGCTCCTCAATGCTGTCACTGTATCTTGGACACAGGGGGAACACACACATACCCATTGCATTGTCATATAGAGTTGTGCTGGGGAGTGGGTCTCAAAGAACACATACCACAATGAGTGAACATTGTAATTTGCAATCAGTTTCTGATTCCTAGCACCCCATCCCCTACCTTATTTGACTTTCAAAACTATAAGAGACAGCAAAGCTTCTCACCCACAGTCCTGTTTTGAATAGAACAAATCCAGAGCTCAGATCAGGGGAGAAGAGAGAGCTGAGCAAATCCTCTCCCACTGACACTGAATAACAGAACTAAAGAGAAAAGCAAGAGATCTGTCACAAATAAGGAAAAACCAAAGGAAGACCATGGTAATTTCAAGTGTAACAAAGAGAAAACTCCTTAAAATTCAGATCTCAGAGTCCAAGCAATGGAAGTCACCAACAACTGGCCCTAAAATACAACAGGGATCAGGGAGTGAATGGAAAGAGTGAATAAGACTCAAAAAAGACAAGATGCAGCACTGAAAAGACTTGTAACAGAAATTTTGGCAATAAAAATTTCATCCAGGAAATAAATAACAAGATGACATGCATGAAGAGCAGAATTCATCTAGCCAAAGAAAGAATCTCAGAACTTGAAGAATAGAACATGGAATTAACCTGATCTATAAAAAAAGTAGAAAGAAAAATCAGAGAGCAAGAACAAAGTCTATAAGAGATGTGTGAGTATATCAGGAGGCTGAACCTATGCCTGATTGGTATTCCAGAAGAAGAAAGGGAAATGGAGAACAACTTGGAGCAAGTATTCCAGTAGGTTAGCCAAGAAAACTTTCTCCATCTCACCAGAGATGTGACCAGTCAAACACAAGTGATACAGAGAACCCCCACAAGATATCAGATGAGAAGAGCAAGACACAGAGTAATTTGCCTACACAAAGTAGGCACAAAAGAAAAAATCCTAAAGGCAGCAAGAGAGAAAAGTTAGACTACCTACCACTGAAAACCAATCGGAATAGCAGCAGACTTATTGGCAGAAACACTACAAGCAAGAATGGAAGGGAGTCCAATATTCAAAGTCCTCAAAGATAAACAATTTCAACCAAGAATGTCCTACTCAGTCAAGCTCAGCTTCATCAGTAATGGATAATTAAAATTCTTCTCAGACATCCAATCCCAAAGAGGTTATGCAGCTTCCATCAGTTCTACAGAAGACACTTAGACAGGTACTAAGCACAGAAGAAAAAAAAAAAAAAAAGAAGAGTAATCACACACTTCCCAAGAGAACAGCAGAGCACATAGTTAACAGAGAATGCAGTGCAACAAGAAACTTGAAAACACAAACATACATCAACTCCAAAGCCAAAAGAAAACAAGCAAACAAAGAAAAAAAAAACTTTATAAGAACCTAATGACAGGTATAAACAATCTCATTTCAAAAATCAGTGTGGATGAGAATGTACTTAATGTAACACTGAAAAGACACAGAATGGCAAACTGGATAAGAAACCATGACCCAATTATTTGCTGCATCCAGGAGACTCATCTCATCACAAGGGGTGCACACAGACTCAAAGTTAAAGGGTGGAAAACAAGTTTCTAGGCAAATGGATCACAAAAGAAGGCAGGAGTCACAATCTTAATATCAGGCAAAACAACCTTTAAGCTATCAGAAATTTTAAAAAACATACAAAAGTACACTACATCTTGATAAAAGGTTCAATCTATAATCCACCAACAAGTTATGTCCATCCTAAACATATATGCATCCAACATGGGAGCACCAGCATTTATAAAGCAACTACTAAATAAACTAAAAAAAAGATATTGACTCTAGCACTGTTATAGTAGGGGACTTGAATACCCCACTAACAGCCCTAGATAGAGAATCAAGGCAAATAATCAACAGAAAGATCCAGAACCTAAGCTTGACACTCTACCAAATGGACTTAATAGATACCTACAGATTATTCCACCCAACAACTACAGAATATGCATTCTACTTATCACCACATGGAACACACTCCAAAATCAATCACATCCTTGGCCATAAATCAAGCATAAACAAATTCCATAAGGTTGAATTATTGCCATACACCTTCTTAGACCACAGTGGAGTAAAATTAAATATCAACACCTACAAAATTTCCCCAAAGCCCACAAAGACATGGACACCAAATACCATAATGCTGAAAATGAAATCAAAGCAGAATTTTAAAAATTCTTTTAGGTTACCCAGTTGTTTCTATATAGGTGTACATAGTAATCTCTGATAATGCTTTGTATTTCTTCAGGGTCAGTTGTGATTTGATCTTTTGTATTTCTGATTGTGTTTATTTGGGGTTTTTCTTGGGCATCTTGGCTAGGGGTCCATCAATCTTATTAATATGAAAAAGGAAAAAAATATTTGAAGACTCATACGACCTGTTTGGTTTGATTTCAAAATTTACTACAAAGATGCAGTATTAACACTGTGGTATTTGTATAGGATAAACATATTTTTAATGGAATAATTTTGAAAGACTAGATAAAACCCTTATGCTTATGAACAATTGATTTTCAACAGGGCTACCAAGATAACCTAATGATCATAGAATATGTAGCCTTTTAACAAATGGTGCTTAGACTGCTATATATGTCTATCTGCATGCAAAAGAATGAGGTTGAATTCCTATTGCACACCATTTGCAAAAATTATCTGGAAACAAATTATATACCTAACAGTAAATTATATACCTAACAGTAAAAGCCATAAAACAGCCGGGCTCGGTGGCTCAGCCTGTAATCTCATGCCTTGGGAGGCTGAGGTGAGTGGATTGCCTGAGCCTGTGGGTTCAAGACCCGCCTGGGCAAATTGGCGAGACCCCATCTCTACAATAAACCAAAAATTAGCCTGGCGTGGTAGCATGCGCCTGTAATTCTGGCTACTTGGAAGGCTGAGGCGGAAGGATCGCCTGAGCCCAGCAGGTCCAGGCTACGGTGGCCGAGACAGGCCACTGTACTCCAGTCTGGGCGAGATTGAGACTCAAAAAAAAAAAAAAAAAAAGCCATAAAACTCTTAGAAGAAAATAAATGAATACATCTGTGTTACCCTGGATTAGTAAATGGTTTCTAAAATATGATAAAGCCATATGAAACCAAAGGGAAAAAGAGTAAATTGAACCTCATCTAATTTAAAAATTTAGTGCTTCAAATGATACCATCAAGAAAGTGAAAAGATAGCACACAGAATTTTAAAAAGAATTTTCAAATTTTGTGTCTGATAAGGGACAGGTATTTGGGATATATAAAGAGCTTTTCAGACTCAAAAATGAAAAGACAACATACCTATAATCCCAGCTTCTCAGGAGGCTGAGGTGGAATGACTGCTTGAGGCCACAAGTTTGAGACTGTTGTGAACTGTGGTTGTGCCCTTGCACTCCAGCCTGGCTTATGGAATGAGACCCTGACTCAAAACCAAACAAACGAAAGAGAGAGAGAGAGAGAGAGAGAGAGAGAGAAAAGAAAAAAAGAACAAAACAATGAACACAATTTTTACAATAGGCAAATAAATAGATATTTTTCCAGAAAAGACATTAAGATGTCCAATAACCACATAAAGATGCGTTCAACATTTTTAGTCATTAGGAAAATATAAATACAATTACAATAAGATATTTATTTCATACCCACTAGTTAGGCTAATTTTTTTTTTTTTTTTTGAGTTGGAGTCTCACTCTGTCACCCAGACTGGAGTGCAGTGGCATGCTTCCGGCCACTGCAGCCTCGATCTGCTGGGCTCCGGCAATCCTTCCGCCTCAGCCTTCCAAGTAGCTGGAACTACAGGAGCACACTACCATGCCCCTCTAATTTTTTTTTTTTTATTTATTGTAGAGATGAGGTTTTGCCAAGTTGCCCAGGCGGGTCTCGAACCGGGGTCTCAGGCAATTCACTCACCTCGGCCTCCCAAGGCGCTGGATTACAGGCTGAGCCACCAAGCCCGTACTAATTTTTTAAAAATAGATTACAACCACTGTTGATAAGACTGAAGAGAAATTGGAATCCTCTTATACTGTCTGTGGGAAAGTGAAATAGTGTGCTCATTTTGCAAAACAGTTTGTCAAAATATGAAGCAGTTCAAAATGTTAAACCAAAAATTAATATATGACCTAGAAATTATACCATTGACTATATGCCAAAAATAATTACAAGAAATAGGCCCATTATAACCCTTTACATAAATGTTCATATAGCAACATTATTCATAATTTTCAAAAAGTAGAAACAACACAGTTGTCCATCAATGGATGAATGGATAAGCAAATTGTGATAAATTAATAAGTGAAATATCATTTGGTCATAAAAAGTAACAAAGTACTGACATATGTTTTAAAATGGTTGGACTTAGAGAAGTCAGGCAAAAGGGCCACAAATTTTATAATTTCATGTATATGAAATATCTAACATAGGCAATTCCATAGTCATAGAAAGTACGTTAGAGTTTACCAGGACCTATGCGGATTTCTTATTTTCTTAGTATTTCTTTCATGGTGAGATAAACTATCTGGAGTGAGATGAGTGATGGTTGCATACTCTCTGAATATACTAAAAAAAACTGAAATGTACTTTTTAATAGAATATTTTGTGCTATATGATTTATATATCAATAAAGTATTTTTTTAATGTCAAGGTTGAGGTATTCTTATTTATTCTAAACTAAGAGACTGGTGAAGATAGTTTTGCAGAAGTGACAGTTTACACAGACTTGTTATTATAAATCGACCTATAGACCTGCATATTAAAATAGAATAAAAAGATAAGAGAAATGAAGGAATGAAGGGAGGAAGACAAAAAAGGAAGGAGAGCGGGAGAAAGGCAGGGAGGGAGGGAAAAAAGAAAAGAAATAGAAATGAGATTACATTAAGAACAATAAAACTGAGGAATTTGTGTTTGTTTTTGTTCTGTCTGCCTGTTTGTTTTAATTTATTATTTAACATGTTGTAAGACATTTATTCTAGTGACTTTTCTAATGAAGAAAAGTACTCTTAAGTGATTGAGGCTTAGAGATAAGGAGTAACTTGCCTAAATCACAAGCCATTAAGTGTTCAAGCTTTATGATTAACCTAAAAAATGTGGTCTTGGAGGCAAGTTCTTAACAGGAGAAAGAGTTTGGGACAGGGTATATGTAAGACAGTAGATTTTATCTGAACAAATGACTTGGAAGGTAGTATGGAATAATCAGATAAAGATGATCCATAGGTAGTTAAATATTCATTCATTTGAATAAAGTGGAGGCAGAAGAGCCACAGTTATTAAAAGCAAGGATCTTTTGAATCAGCCTTCCAGAATCTATACAGAGGCTCCACCCTTTAGTAGTTTTGTCAGTACAAGCCTTAATTTCTCAAGTCTATAATAGAAATGATGAAAATATATAACTCATAAGATTATTATATGTAAAGTGTTCAGAAGTATGTTATTACAAACTAAGATTAATTGTTAGATTTAATTGGGAGACTATTTTTCAGAAAATTCAGGATATGAAAAGGAGAAATAGATATTGGTGTCATCAGATTCAGGCAGTAAATTGACTATTTGGGAATGCATAGAATTATGCAGGGAACAAAAAGAAGTGAGGCTTGGGGAATTTTTCATGATTTTCAGTTGACAGATTAAACATGGTTTTAATTTTATTGAAAGCATAAATTGAGGCCATATTTGGCTTTCAGAACTCCCAGATTTTGCTTTATTATTTGGACAACTAAAAGAAGATATAACTTGACAGCAGAGACTTTTTATAATGGTTATTCTAGAAGAATTATTGTGACATGAGAAATGATTCTGATCGTAATAACTGAAAGTTGGTACCAAATTTGAAAAATGCTTTGGAAGAACATTTTTGATAGATGGGATATGGCTGACTAAGGACAAGAAGAAATCAAAGATGACTATATATTTAATAGCTTGCAGAGCTAAGAGTATCATGATAATATTGATAGTGATGGGAATACAGAGAAGTTAGAGAAAATAATGAACTTCTTTATAGACATGTTAAGTTTTTAAGTGTCAGCAAGATAGTCAAGTATAGATATCTTGCAGACAAAAATGAGACCTTTAAGAACATATAGAAGCTTTCTCTTTTCAGCTTTTTAAGTGTTACTTTAATTTTTAATTTTTTCCTTTGATGTTTCGGTCATGAGATTCATTTCCTAGTATTCCTTCTAATTGTTTATTTTTTCCACATTGTAAATATCTTAATGCATTTTAAGTTGACTATATTTTCTGTAAAATTCTATTTTATCATATTTTACTAAAACATGAAGAGTAATTTTACTTTTTTAAATTTTATTTTGAAATAACTTAAAATTACTAATACCAAAATTTATTAGTTACACAGATTAAAAAAGCAAACAAAAACCTTCTAGTTCAGTTCCCGAGGTTTCCCTTATATGTCAAAAGTTTTTCTATATTTTTTTCTTGTTTTTATATTGCTTCTCTTGGCTAGCTTTATGTAAAAGTTTAATTACATGCTGTTATTTCCAAAGTATTGTGAAGTTCCTGGAAGCTTCTGGAGACCCCTTTCAAATAAAAGATGAGGACTTTTAAACTTCTAGAAGTTTATCAAGTCTATAATTTCTGTTGCACTATCAATAACTTCACAGATTTCAATAACTTAAGCTGTCCTCTTCAAAAGTGTGAGTAAAGAAGCTGACCTGGAGATGACAGTAAAGTAGAAATGAAAATTGGAGAGATTATTAACATTAAAAGAATATTTTAGCACTACAATCTTTTAGGCACAAATAACATCTTTAGTTTGGTAGACTGTAGCTTTCTCACATTGTCTATCTTTCAGTCTTCATATCAGAAGCTGTTTTTTTGTTAAATATCCACATTCTTCCACATGAACAACCAATGAATGTTAAACATTGTATAAGAAGACTCTCCTATAAACATCCCAAAATTGATAATGTAGGCATTTTACTACGAATTTATCTATGACATTTTCATCATTTGACTGGCAAAAAATTCAGGCAATGACAAATATTAAAAAATATAGCAATAGGAAAGTAATGTAGATAAAACAGGTATATGCATTTAACAAAACTAAATAAGCTACACAAGTCTGTGCATTTCATACTATGTAAACTTCACTTTATAAAAATATTAAAAATATCTTAAACCTTTTAATGAACTCTTTGCCACATCATAGATTTGCAGCAGGTTATTTCATTGTTGGATATCTTTTTTCTCAGGCTTTTTGAAACATATTTTGTAAAAGTTGAACTGATGAATTCTGTCTTTTGTGTGTTACTGAAATGATTACCTAAAAAGTGCTGTATAGCATTTAGATAGTACAATAACCCACACCATTACATAGTGCCTGCAAAATCTTTTAAAAATTACTACTAATGTCTCATGATTACTGATTTAGTTAACTTTTTAAAACAGATATTTTGGTTACTTTTTGCTACTTGAATTATTTAGCTAGCTGCTATAGAATGCCTTTGAATATAGTATCAAATTCAAAACTCATTCAGACAAAATTAAAAAAGCATGAACGTAGCAGTTTATACTATATATGATCATTTCACTTATAGTGTTAGTACTAGTTAACAAATGCAATTTTTGCATAAAAGAAAAAGTCACAAACAGCATCATATGGCAAAAAATAGTTTGATACAGAATTTTAGATATATATTTCTTTAACATATTTATTAAAGATTTATTATATGGAAGACAGTATTTTAAACACTGGAGATCTGACAGATAAAAAAAGCAAAACAACAGCAATAAAAACCCACACAACAACCCATCCAGTTATCATAAATATTTCATTATATTAATGGAGAAATAAAAATAAGAAAACAAAATTATGATAAATAGTAATGTAAGTCATGAAAGGAGGGAAAAAAACAGATTAAGAAAATATAAGAGAATAATGGAAAGTGCTACTCCAAATATGATGGTCAGGAAAGCCATTCCGAGATAATGTCAGAATGGAAGCCTAAATGTTTAAAAGTAAGATATTAAAGATTTGGCAAAAGTAGTTTCCAACAGAGGGAATGTTTCAGAGTACAGCACAACTACCTCTTCTGTACAGCTTAAATTCCAAACTCTAACAAACTATATATTGTGTGAACAAAAGGTCTCTGTACCAATATATTTATTAGTATATTAAGTTTTGAACTATAATCCACATTTTAATTTGACTCTATCAATATATCTAGAGTTGTACTATGTTTTCTTACTTAGCTACCATTACTGTTCAAATCAACACCATTTAGTACCAGTGTTGATGCACAAGCCAGACAATTGGTATTCCCTTGCTCCCTAATTTCACCATGGTAATACACTTTAAAACTAAATCATATCATATAATTTCTCTCTTCAAAGCCCTGCAATGGCTCCCCCAGTTACTCGAACCAGAGGGAAAGTCCAGGATATGGTCTTCTAGAGTCCATGTGGGCCAGTTTACTTTTCCCTCTACTCCAGCAACAAAGTCTTCCTTACTCTTCTATGAAAATAGTCTTGTTCCTCTCTTAGGGCCTTTACACTACCTATTCTCTCTTCTTGGAATAGTTTTCCCTGGGCTGTCTGACTGATCTGCTTATTTCTTTATAGTGTTGAAGAAAATGTCACCTCTCTTTCTATACCCTAACAGGCATTTCAAATTCAACTAAAAAACTCTTTTATCCTCAAAATTTCATCATCTCACTACTTTGTTATTTGCATATCTATTGTTTCTGTTTGTCTGTTTTATGTCTCTCCACTTAGAATTTAATAACCATAACTTCTGGGTTAGTTAACTAAGGTATTACAAGTGCCTGGTATAGTAACTAGCACACAGTAGCTCCTTAATATATATATCTTAATTTCATAAAATGGTATATAAAAGAAATGAAGGCAAATATTATTTGCATTGAATTCCATATTTATCATATCAATGTGATATCAATACTATATTGTCTTAAATTGATTCAGTATTGTGCTTTGATATTTTTGACTTAGGTTACGTTTGGAGAAAATTGAAGGTGGTTAACAATCAGCATAGTTACTAATTTTTGCCTCCTAACATATATTTCCAAATAGACGATAACTATAGCCTGAAGCAACTATGTTTTTTGCTTCTGATTTGGTTGATTTGGATGGTTTTATACCATGCATAGCTATATTTTATAATACTGAATTCTATGCTTGTTTTGCTGAGGCACAAGGGAATATAATCTTAAAATGCACCTTGGAGTATACCCCACACATACATCAACAATGCCACATGAGAAAGGGTATCTTAGGCAAGATGAACAGTCTAGATAGCCAGTGTAGAGAACAATGTCACAAATGACTAACTGAGGAAAGATATCTTGGAATTGTCCTAAAAAATGGCAATATCAGACATGAGAGATACTGAAAATTTGGTTAAAACAGATAAATAGCTTCATAGTCTTTCAGTTTCCAGCTATTGGACACCAATAGAAACTTCAAACAGAGGTTATGTGTCTTTCTACTAATAGGTCCCTCTGTGACTATACAGGGCATGTATACTGGGGAGTGAAGAATAGAGAGAAGTCACTTTGTTCCTCTGTCCACATACCCTGCAGAGCTTTCTTGGTTCACAGTTTTTAAAACTTTCTCTTATACTTCCGGATATTGCTTTTCCCCCAGGGACTAAAGCACATCAGAACATAAAAAGTTGCTATAGTTGTTTGAAAAAAAAACTTTTACTTTTTTTCAGGAAAGAGTAAGCCAACAATTTAATAAAAAGAGAGCAGATGGTCACAATACTTGTGGATAAAAGGAGATTTCATCTAGTATCTATAAAAATGCATGATGGTCCTTGGATTATAAGTAAAAAGCAAATAAAGAGACATAAATAATAAAATGGACCCAGTTGAGTTTATGTAAATTTTTGTCTAACATTGCAATCATTGCTCAGATCTGAAATGATATTTTCAGTTCCAGAGGGCAATTGTCCAACAAATTCAAGTATTTCTCATTTCAGCATCTTGTTTCAGTATCTTCTGTGGCCTTCAAGGGAGACGTATTGATGCATCCTGAATTGGAAATGTCAGCATCTACACATGTGAAATATCAAAATCTCTAAAAACCAGTTGTATTTCAATGAAAAAATTAGAAAACAGATAGTATCTCAAAAATGGGCAATTTGAAGATATACTGAACATATAAATTCCTTGCAATAGCACTATTTGTTTCTAAGAGCTACCCAGAATCACTCAGAACATGAAAATTTCTTCACTTTTGTGATGAAACCAGTGGTTGTCAGTGGAAAGTCTGCAGCTGCTTTTTTAGGCAGAACCAAGTTATTTCTGTTTGTTGTTCCCCAAAAAGATTGAAAAATGTATGCATTGACTTCTGAAAATTGAAAGTCAATACAGAATAATCATAGGAGAAAAGGAGATCTTTTAACTAACAACATTAGCAGACAGAAGTAACTTGTCTTAAAAATAAAGTTCCACCAATCATCCTGTGCTATAAATTTTCCCAAGTATCTATTCTCTTAACCTTAGAATTAATGTGCTGAGAAGATTTTTGGAATGTAGATTTCATAGTTATTAAGATAACAACGAAGTCTTTCTACTTTTTCATGCTTGTGTGAGTGATTAGCACTTCAGAGCTAAACCGGTGACCTTCCTGTCATTTATCTTCAGCACCTTCCACTCTACTGGGGCATAAAGTTTATACCTTACAAGTGATCTGTAACAATATAAGCACTACATAAGTAAATAATACTTGTTTGAGAATAAATTAGTATGCCAAATTTCTTTCTGATTGAATTATTCCATTTATTCATAAAAATGTAGATATTTACCAAGTGTCTAATAGTGTCAGGTGCTGGGCAGCCAATTATTTACAAGACACAGTATCATTCTCTAAGTCTCTGTGATGGAGAAGAGGAAGACATCAATAAAATATAAAATAATGTCATGAGGATATATATCATCATGTTATGTGGGATACAAGGAATGAAAAATCATTTTTATCTGCAAAGATCAGTAAACATTTTTTACAGCTGAGTCTTGAAAGTGGGAAACTGTGACATATTGGAACACATAATGGGCAGATGGAGTAATGTGAGCAAGAGACATGGAAATAAATAATGAAAGTTTGAGGAAGTCTGAATTTCAAAAGTTCTATTTCCGTACCACAGGAAATGAGGATGACAGTAGAGAAGAATGCATAAGAAAGTTCATGGAAGTTCATGTTTGCTAGCTATGTTAGACATTAAGAAGGAAAATGAATGATTAATATTTCATTGGAACATAAGAGAATTGGATGTAAAACAGTATGATTTCAATGGGAAGAACAAGGCTAAAGATAGCTATGGTATACGGAACACTCACAAGTAAAGGCAAACTTGGCAAGACCTTAGTCAAATAGGAGGTAAGGTCAGAAAAAAATATAGAAAAAAGAAGAATGTAAATCATCTTTTTTCAGTTTATAATTATGAGATAGGAATTCAATGAGTTATTATGACTGAAACAAAAGAGACTTACTGTGAAGAAACACACAGAATAAAACTATAAGGTTTGAAGACACTTTTTATATAGTTGAATTGACTTTCTGCTTTATGTGAAAACATGACTTGCAAGAAGGTTTCTAGAGTTTTCTAAGGTTCTGCAGGTAACTAATAAAAAATAAATAAATTTTAAGCCTTCTAAAATTGTGCATAGATTTCTTAGAAACAAAAAAACTGCAATATTAGGTTTTATTATACATAACCTGACTTTGATGATATGATTATTACTGTGATTCCCCAATTCATCCTGATTGTGGTGAAATCTTTTGTTTCAGTTTATATATTCACCTAACCGATAGTTGAGCATGTACTATACAAGGTAATCACGTAGATATGGTATCTGTTATCTTAGAATTTTATTTACTGGAGAAACCAGATATTTACAAAGTGGTTAAAGGACATTATTCAAGAAAAGAAAAAAAAAAAGGCTGATATGACACTGCATAATGTCAAACATCCAAGATCCTCAGGTTTACACCTGAATCTTTCAGTGCAGTTTGGTCATTAGTCTTCCACGTGATTTTTGCATATTCTTTTCAGTTATTTATGAAAGAGACATTTGCGTTTTATTTTCTCTATTTTTTAAAATCTTTGTCACACTTTGGCTTTCTCAACTCAGCTTTACTATCAGATCCAAATTAAAGAAATACCTGCCTTGAAATGTGTCATAAAATGTTAAAATTTAATGTTATTTTTTTATCTTTTTCTAATACATTTTTAGTTAAAAATGAATGGTTTTCTTTCAGTAGACTAATATATTCTCAACTCAGGTTACTCTCTTCACCTTTTTCCTCATAGGGCAATATAGAGTTGTGGGTATGAATTCAGACCAGAACTAAGCTATGGGTCTGAATCTCAGTTACACCCTTATTAATTGTGAGACTTTGGGTAAGTTATTCAATTTTCAGTTTGCTAATCTCTAAATTCGGGGACATGAGTAGCATCTACATCACAATGTCAATGAGCATCTATAGAATAAGTTAACGCATAGAAAACAGTTAAAAGAGTATATACATCAATAGCTATTGTTACCTTTAAATTATTTTCTATTTGATTTTTTACTCATGTATTTATTGTTAAAATATAAAGAAATCAAAACCTTTTCTATTCCATTTATTTCTTGCTACCATCCATTATCTAGTCTATGTCTTTAATAAAATCTTATTCCAGAATACAGGAACACATTTCTTGTGCTGATATCCTAAAGATGTCAGTAAAAAATGTGTATCATACTCAAAAGAAAAATGAATGCTCAATTCATTTTTTAAAAAAGTTATCTACAGAGACTGTAAAAAAGAAGGCTTTAGAAACATGAGCATTTTATACTAAAATTTTGTGGTAAAAAGTTTGACTCAAATAACATTATCAGAATTAGATACATTATCTGTACTAAAAGGACCAGTTCCTTCATTTTATTATAGAGTACTGAATTAATTCATAGGATTAATCAAAATTTCCTATGTTTAATTATACCTTAAATAATACCATAATGTGTGCGGATGCATAAACATTTATTTATTCAAAAAGATTTTATCAAGCATGTGCTACAGTTTCAGATGCTGATAAGAGAAAAATGATTAAAATATCATTTTTGCTAAAAAATGTAATAAACCTACCTCATAGAAAAGTAAACCTAGAACTAGGATAAGATATGTCAGCTAGACAAATTCTTTGGACATTCAACTTAATATAAATAATCTTAGGGTTATAAAGAATCATATACTTAAACATAAGGTGAAACCTCGCTCAAAATTAGCATTTTCATAATTTCAATAGGTAAGCTAGGACTTAGTCTATTTCCCAATGCCTTGTAAACACTAGGTTATAGAGTGGACCCACAACTAACTCTAAAGCACACAGTTATAAACTATATATTATACAAAATCCTCAGTTAAATTCAGAATTGGATTTGGTTTGAAATTGTCATCTGTTGTGTTGTGGAATGGGAATCAATTATTGAAATTTTTACTAAAAATATATAGCAAACCATTTTGTTTCATAAATCAGTTTATTTTCCTTTCATAAGTTGATTTATTTTCCTTCTTAAGATATTTTTTAAAAAGATATTTTTCACAGCTAATGCAAAATGTTAGATTTTCTAGAAATTTCACCCTAAGAGGTTTTCTTTTTTAAAGTGAATGACATAGAAGAATGACAAAAGGATTCATGTAAGGAAAAATTTTTAAATAACTAAAGCAGAAACTATTGAAAGAAAATAAACATATCTATTCACAAATGTGTGGAAATATAAGAGCTAATACTTTCTTCTCAAGCAGAGGTTGATCTGAAGGGCATGGATAGTCTCCAAGTTTGATTTTGTGAGCATAAAATATTTAGAATGTTTTATGTTGTTCTAAAGCTTATGATTGTGAATTATTGTGATCTTATGTTTCCTGATGGATTTAGTTTTTATTACATTGTGTAAACACATAATATTATCATGTTCTCTACTCTTAACTTAAGCAAAGTCAAATGGAGAATTATGTGTGTACATTAGACACTATTACACATCATTGATTGACAATTTTCCCGTGTATTTAAATAGATACTAAGCTGTCACTGACACTTAGAACTAAGAGTAACCAAATGATGAGTTGTCTTTGCAATTAGAATTACATTACCATTCCAAAGTCATATAAAAATGAAGATGAGCAACTTTTTAAATGATGGCACACAGAAAACAAAAAATATTCATTATATACTGGGTTTATTTATTTATTGAGTTATAATTCCCATAAAATAAAATTCACTCTTTTAAAAGTTCAATACAGTGTTTTTTTTTTATTATATTTACAACGTGTCCAATCACCACCACTATGGGACTATTTTCATTACTCCAAAGAAATCCTATAATACCCAATATTAGTCATTATTTACCCCCTCTTTCAAAAACATTGGCAACCATTAATATATTTTATGCTTATATGAATCTGTCTATTCTGAATAATTCATATAAATAAGATTATTTATATGAGGAAAGTTTTTTCACCATGTGTATTGTTTCTAAGATTCATCCATGTTTTAGAATGTCAGCACTTCATTCTTTTTATGGCTGAATACTATTACACTGTATGGACAAATCATACTTTATATTCATTATTCAGTTAATGTACAATTGGTGCTTTAGATTTTTAGCTATTATAAATAACGTTGCTATAAACATTTTTAACAAGTTTCTATGTGAACATATGCTTTTATTTATCTTGGGTATATAACTAAATATGAAATCTCTGGGTCATATGGCAAACTCTATGTTTAATATTTTGAGCTACTGTCAAACTGTTTTCCAAAGAGATTACATTTTTATATTTATTTTTTAATTGTTATTTTTTAAATTTTATTTTATTTTAATGATGTGGGGATTTAATGATGACTAGGTAGATAAGTGGTCATCATATAGGTAAAGTTTAGGCCTTCCTTTGGTCTCCACTTTGCTTTGTTGGAGATCAGGTACGCTTATTGCAGTTATGTGCTCCCTCCACCCCTGGTGTCCCGCTACTGCTAATCCCTTTCTTATAGTATTATGATTAATATTCAGGGCCCGCTTATAAGTGAGAATATGTGGTACTTGGATTTTTGTTCTGTGATAATCACTGAGTATTATAGATTCCAAATCCATCCAAGTTGCGGTGAAGTCCATAATTCTGGCCTTCTTTATGGCTGCATAATACTCCATTGTGTATGTGTGCCACATATTTACATTTCTATTAGCAAGGTATGAGAGTTCCATGTTTTTATATCCTCTTTAATACTTGTTATTACTCATCTTGTGATTATAACCACCTAATGTGTGCGAAGTGGTACGTCGTGGTTTTTATACGCATTTCTCTGATATATAATGATGCTGAACATCTTTTCCTATGCTATTGAGATGTTTGTATATCTTCCTAGGAAAATTGCCTATTCAAATATTTTGCCCATTTTTAATTGGGTTATTTGTTTTTCTATTGTTGAATTGTAAAGATTCTTTATATATTCCGGATAGTAGATCTTTTCCAGAGACATGATTTATATATATTTTCCCATTCTGAGCTGTTTTTTTTTTTTCTCTTTTGATAGTGCCCATTAAAGCACAAACATTTTCAATTTGATGAATTTCAATGAACTAGGTTTAAGAAATTGATTGTGCTTTAGGCATTATCTTAAAAAAAAAAAACTATTGCCTAATTCCAAATTACAAACATGTAATCCTATATTTTCTTGTAAATGTTTTCTTTTTTGTTTTAGCCCTTACATTTAAGCATATAATTCATTTTAGCTAATTTTCATACATGATATGAGGTAAGTGGCTAAGTTCATTATTTTGCTTGGAATAGTTTATTGTTCAAGCATCACTTGTCAGAAACATTATTCTTCCCCATGGAAATACCTTGGCAGTTTTTTTGAAAACCAGTTGCCCATAAATATAGGAGTTGATTTCTGGACTCTTAATTTTATTTCATTGACTAATTTATCTATTCCTCTTCTAACACTATATTAAATTAGTCTGTAAATCAATTTTCATGGTGTTGGCATCTTAAAAATATGTTTTCAACTTATAAACATGGCATGTCTTTTCATTTATTTAGGTGTTCTTCAATTTCTAGCAATAATGATTTCTAGTTTTAATTATATAAGTAACCACCTATTTTATTTTATTTATTTCTGAGTATTTTTTGATACTATGGTAAATTAAATTATTTTCTTAATTTTATTTCCAGTTGCTTATTGTTATTGTATAGAAAGACAACTGATTTATTGTATAGATTTTCTAGTCTATGAAATTTATGAATCTATTTATTTTGTTTTTTGCTAATTTATTGAGAGTTTGTACTTTTTCTGAATAGATAATATCATGTGACCTATATTCAAACTCATTTTTTTAAATGCCTGTCCCAGTCTTCTATTGAGCCCCTTTGGTGATGTTCTTAAAATTGTAGCCATTGAACTTCAAAACCTCAGTGTTTTTATTTGGTTCTCCTAAAAAAAATAATTTATATCACTTTATAGATGTCCTCTATTGTTGAACCACTATCCAATTTTTTTAGTTCAATTGATATTGTTTCTGTTAGCTCTTTGAATGTATTTGAAATGACTCTTTTAAATTTCTTATTTAGTACATTCAACTTCTGCACCTTTTCATGAGCACTTTCTATTGAATGATTTTTCTCTGTGTAAGAACCCATGCTCTTGTTTGTTTGTTTTTTCTTTCTGTTTTGCATGTCTTCTACATTGTATTGAAAACTGGACATTTTAAATGTGTGGATATTCTTGACCTCAACACCTTCTTAAGTCTTGCTGGTTTTGCTGTTGCTATTTTTGGTTTAGTAATTTTTCTAAAGTAATTACATCAAGTCTTATTCTTTGTCATATTTGCTTAGTATTCTAATGATTAGATAAAGATTTCTTTCATTGCTGGGAACAGACAAGTTTCTCAATCTTTGTGGAAAAATTCTTTATGAATATTGGTTCATGCCTTCAATATTCAGTCTTAAGTTGACAACCCCACTTTAGACTTCACTTTCTGCTTATGTATATTCTCAAGATCAGCTGTACTAGAGACATTAGGGTCATCTCAGATCTTACTGAGTATATGCAGTTTGGGTCATGCGCAAAATTCTCTGCATGCATGTGCCCTTCTAGATTCCCAAGAATGAGTGGAGAAACTCTACTAATATTTTGTTACCTAGATTTTTCTTTAAATGTTTTCTTTTAGCCAACTGTTTACTCCTATTTGCTTTCTCAGGCTGTGAAGATTAACAATTGGCCATATTTGTTTTTTACATCTGGTTCTAGGGAAACAACTTTTTTTACAGGGTGAGTAATAAGTCAGGTCCAGCACAGAGAACCCTGTAAGTAGAATCTCCCAGGACATCACCAGACAGGGAAAATCATGATAATTCTCTTGGAATGAGCTTTTAAAGAACCCAAACTCATCGAAAAAGTTAATTCTAACCATTCTTATGAAGTTCTTTGTTGATGTTATGGAGAAGAAAAATTTTTTTAGCACATCACCATTTTTGCTGACTTTTACAAAGTGGCTTTAGAGTATATTAATTACAGCTGCGACATTTCCTTTTTTTTTACTTAATGCACAATTTTGAAAAATAACATATTTCTTTCAAAGTATAGCTTAAAAAAGTACAGTGTTCTATGACATTTTTCTATAAAAATGGAATGCTCTTAAGTATTACATTACACTATTTATCATCTGGGTATTCAATTATGGTTAAATTTGCCAAAAGACCTCCAGTATACACATATACAATTCTTATTTCTGAAATGAATGATTCGCATGCCACTTCAAATCATCAGCTAATTCTTTCCTTCAGTCATGAACATGTGAGTCAATCTACTTATATGTCTGTTTATTTAATATTTTAAAAAAATATTTGCTTCATATAAGCTTTACTAGAAACTGAGGATAATGTGTAATTACAATTAGGAGATCCAGAGAAGTCCGCTTATAATTGAATTAAATTCCTATCATGCTATTATGGAAGAACATATAGAGTATATGTGAAGTACTTGGTGAAACACCATCTCTAATAATATGACAAAATTATTAACTATAATTTGTACACTGGTTTCATAAAGTCATGTTAATATGATTCATAAGTTATGGCCTTTTAATTTAGGGACATTCAATCCTCTTTTTGAGTCTGTAATCTTAGATATTGCTGAATAATATTACCGCATTCCAGGATAAAATGGCCCATTTTTAAGAATCGCTCACATTGTAAATGTTTCCATATTTATCTCTTCCTTTAAAATATGTAGGCTTGTACAAATATAATTATCCATAAATCAGATGACTATATTTGAAGAAAAATATAAGAATATTTAATGTTGCTGTTCCTTCTGCCTAGAACGCTTTTTTTCCTAGATCTCTATCTCCTTCAAATTGCTCTATGATCTCATCTGGGAGTTATTTCCTGATCACTTATTTAAAAGGTAATACCTGTTTTATTTCTCATCATAATGCTTATCAGCTTCTGAAATATTCTATATTCATTTATTTTTTCCCAACTCATTCTCAGTTTTCTTTACTGCTGCATCCCTCTCACAAGGAATGGATGTAGTAGATGCTTGAAAAAAATCTTTGTGAGTTATTATAATTTGTCTGTGCAGATTAAGACTTGTTCTTTGCCTTTACCTGTAATTTACTTACTATACAGTTCTATAGGGCACAACTTCATTATTTCTCCTGTTTTCATAAGTATTTCAATCTTTTCTTGTTTAGATGAGTAAAAAGTAGTACACATTTCCCAGACACTGTACTTTAAAAAATGGAAAAAAAAGTTAATAAAAAACATAATCTGCAAATAATATCTCTTTTATTAATCTATAAATGATTATAGCTTCTTTTTATTGATTCTTGGACATAAATTATGGCAGAGAAGTATTAAGTCTTCTCTCAATGTTTAATTAAAAATTCATGAAGAGTAGGATTGTATTTTAAGTGGATATGCTTGCCATCTGACTACCTATCTAATATAATATAGAACTACTTCTCAGACAGGAATATAATTGAAATAATGCTTAATAGAATATGGATCCATAGTATTATGAAAAGGCAGCTCCCTATCAGACATAAAATCCTGAGGGCACAACTGACCCTGTAACAAAATTTTGACACTTTAAGCTCCCATATTAACTTTTCTGCCACTATTATATTTTAAAGAATTATTTTTATAGCTTTTTTTGAAGACAATTTAACTAGTTCCAGCCTTTGTTTCAAACTGTGAAACTAGGCACACAGCCTTAGGCAACCTTTTAATGATTTCAGATTTAAAATGAAGTTTTTGCTTCATAGTATTCACTATACCTTTTTAAAATTACTAACACTTTCTTAATGTCATTATTCAATCACTTACCTCATGCAATTTTGCTTACCTCTAATTACTTCAGAGCTAAACTGAGATTGAGGTCTACAATATATGGGCTGGCAAATCAATAAAAGATTGGAATGATATTTGTCCTGACTAAAAACACTATTAAAGATATGAAAGAGAATCGTTTGGTCAGAACATCTTTCATTATATCTGCTGGATCATTTCTTTAATACAAGAAACGCTGGACTCAGACATCCACCAGCAAATATTTTTATCATTGCTGCATCAAAAACAACCTCAAGCCTTTTAGAAAATTAGATTTGTCAACATTATTGAGATGTGTGACTGAATATACAGTAGATGAGGATGAAAGATTATAACTTAAGCCCTTTAAGCTTTTTATAGGAATGTATTATTTAAGTCCATATTGTATTCACCTCCCTCAAGTGTGCAGTAGGTGTGCTATTGTTTGATAATTTATAAAAGGTTTATGAGGTATTGCATTCACTATTAGAGTTTTCTTGTGGGCCTACATCATGATATCAGTTTTATTGTTTTATTTTTTAGAATGTTGGAAACATTGTTACTATAAGAAAAAACTCAGAATTTATTTTTCAAAATAATATCAATTGAATTGAAGACAGTAAACATATCACTTGGCAAATGATGTATCATTATTGTACGATTAGCACAAAGTTATGAGGCATCTGTTTGACTCTTGTCTTCACCTCCAATCTGGAATATGTAGTTTTAAAAATGGAAATGGCATTCAGATCATATGGATTATTTTACATATGTGGATAATGCATCACAGGTCTGTTCAATGGCTTCATATTAGTCAAAAAGTTAATTTAGATACCTGCTAAAATAACTTGGGTATGAACCCTAGTTCCATGAACTTCTACAGGCATGTTACCTTCTTCATGTCTATAGCAGAAGTGAAAATACCCATAATTATTACATTGTCATATTCAGTATTTTGGATTTCTAAACAAAATTAAAAAGTATTATGGGAATACATCTATGTATATGAATAAATAGTGATACTATTGATGAATATGTGTGTGTGTGTCTTTACACATACAAGAAACACTATGGAGAAAGTTCTTAGGAAATGAAATGTTCTACTAAACCCAAATTATTATTAAACTCAGCCTAGCCAGTACCTTTGAAAAATTTTACTTTCTCAAATACTTAGTCCGGAGCTTATTCAAAATTAATTTTTGTTTTATTATTTTAATTAGTAAATAAATACATATTTATTGTTAATTGATACTCTCTTCTGAAGTAATTTTAGTTAACCTAAATTTGTTTCTCAGGCCATTACTAGGTATGATAAAGATAATACACTAAAACAATAAATAAGTGTATGAATCATAAGTATGAAAGGTTAGCTGCTTAATAATTTTATTTTTTATAGTGTCTGATTCAATATTACTTATGGTATTCTGAATTACTATCACACACATATATACATATAGTCATGCATCATATAACAATGTTTTAGTCAATGACGGATCACATATATGACAGTGATTCTGTAAGATGATAGTGGAGCTGCCTTATCCAAGTGTAAGATTTTTATATTATCAATTTAGTTTTTCATTTATAATTTACACATAATAATGGTACATATTTACAGGGTGCAGTGTTCCAATGTTTGCATATATTACATAACGATCAAATCAGTGTGATTACCATATTTATTAATTTAAATATTTGTTACTTTTTTGTGGCAAGGAAATTCAAAATCTTCTCTTATAGCTATCTTGAAATACACTCTATATTGTTATTTACTAGTCACTCTACTGTGTAGTAGAGCACAGAAACTTATTCTTCCTGTCTTACTGTAACTTTTTACCAACTGACTAATCTCTCCCAATTCACCTCCCCCATGTCGCCCAAGTTTTTGGTATCTGCTTTTCTACTTTCTACTCCTATGAAAGCATCTGTTTTAGATTCCACATCAGTGAGATTATGCAGTATTTGTATTCTTGTGCCTGATGTATATTTCACTAACATTATGTCCTCAGGTTCTTTCATGTTGCCAAAAATGACAGGATTTCGTTCAGTTTTATGGCTGAATAACATTCTATTTGGTCTGCACATTCACTCAAAAGATGGTGTTGCCGGGCTCGGTGGCTCAGCCTGTAATCCCGCGCCTTTGGAAGGCTGAGGTGAGTGGATTGCCTGAGCCCGCGGGTTCGAGACCCGCCTGGGCAAGCAAGACCTTATCTCTACAATAAATCAAAAAATTAGCCGGGCGTGGTAGCACGGTGGCTGGGAGCGGCCACTGCACTCCAGTCTGGGTGACAGAGTGAGACTACAACTCAAAAAAAAAAAAAAAAAAAAGATGGTGTTAATCAAATGAATGCTAACATCACCATGCAACAGTCAGGACAGTAGAATTGGCCAGTGCGACCATCTACCAGATGTGACTTGTTTTCATCATTTGTTATTGGTGCATATTGAGTATTACAATTTTAACACAGCTTTTTCCTTTCTTAATTGTGTATACATTTTTTGGCACACATACACACATATATATTTTCTTTATCCATTTATTTATCGATGAACATTTATATTGATTCTGTATCTTGGCTATTCATAATCCCGTTTTCTTTTGCTTATAACAGAATGCTTGAACCTAGCAAAGTTATGAAGGGAAAAAATTATTTCTTACAGTTATGGAAGCTGAGCAATTCTAGGTGGGAGTAGAATACCTGGTGAGGGCCTTCTTGCTAATGGCCACTCTCTGCCAAGACCCAAGATGGCACAAGGATATCACATGTCATTGAGGCTGAGTGTACTCTTTTTTTTCCCATAAACCCACCAATCTCAGTTCCATGATAACCTACTAATCCATTAACAGTTTAATCCATTAATCCATAAATAGATGAATCCATCCATAAGGGCAGAACTCTCATGACCCAATAACGTCTCAAAGACCCTACCTCTCAATACTGCAGCACAGAGGATTAAATTTCAACATGTTTGAAGGAAACAAATATACAAACCATAGCAATTAGTCATTTTTAAACATTTAATACCATATTTTTACTGTACCTTTTTATGTTTAGATATGCAAGTGCTTACCAATGTGCTACAATTGCCTACAGTGTTCAGTCCAGTAACATATTGTACAAGTTTTTAGCCTAGGAGAAAAGGCTATGCCATATAACCTAGGTGTCTAAAAGCCTATACCATCTAGGTTTGTATAAGTACACTATGATGATGACATAATGATGAAATTGCCTAGCTATGCATTTCTTAAAATATATTTTCATTGTTAAGCACCACATGACTGTATATAACAGCTCCTAATTACCCTAATCAATGGGCCTGCAGAAAATATAAACTTAATGAGAATAAAATGTTTGATAAAAATATATTTCAGCCAATCTTATTTTATTTAGAAGGGTATGAACATTCAGCTCATGAATTCACATGTACCAAAAAAAAATTCTAATTTTTTTTTAGTTTATTCAAGTCAAAGTATGATCCTGAATTCACACTCTGATGGATTAGTAAGGAATTCTGTAACAGTCACTATAGATTTTGTTTATTTCCTCAGATTTAGACAAGTCCTAAGCTCTCACACATTGTAGAAGTTTTCCTCAGTTATTGGATATTTGTCCACACTGACTAGTCCAGAGATGCCAAGAGTGCCATTTGTTTCAGTAGTTCTGCTCTTTGTATGTAATAATTGAGATTGGGTCCTGAATCTAGCCTTTGTTCATTTATCACAGCCATGTCTTCTGAGATCTTGCTACTCCTCACTCTGGATACTCCCAAGGAGCAATATGGAATATTGCAATATGCAATATGTCCAGTATCTTAGTCTGCTTGTTTGCCATAGCAAAATATCATAAACTAGGTTGCTTAAACAACAAAAATTTATTTTAACAGTTCTAAAAGCTAAATGTCTGAAATCAGTGTGTCAACATGGTCAGATTCTCTGGTTAAAGGCTCTTTTCATGTAAAAAAATAATAATAGTAAAATGGGCTACCACCTTTTTGCTGTGTCCTTACATTGCTGGAGAGAGAGAGACAGAGTGATATAGAGAGACAGAGACAGGGAGATACAGAGAAAGAGAGAGAGAGAAAACAGAGATACAGAAAGAGAGACAGAAAGAAAAAGAGAGATACAGAGGGAGAGAGACAGAAAGAGAAAGAGAGATACAGAAAGAGTGGGGGGAATGGAGAAAGAGGGAGACTTGAGAAGAGCTCTGTTACCTTTTCATATAAGGACATTAATCACATCATGAGAGCCCCACACTCCTGACCTCACCTAAACCCTGATTATCTCCCAAGGAATCCATTTCCAGATATCACATTAGGGAGTAGGGCCTCAACAGAGAGAGGAAGAGAGTCAGAGAGACAGAGAGAGAGAGACAGAGAGAGAAAGACAGAGATACACACACACACACACACACACACAGAGAGAGAGAGAGAGAGAGACAGAGGAGAGAGAGAGAGAGAGAGAGAGAGAGAGAGAGAGAGAGAGAGAGGTAATACAATATAAATACAATATAAATTACAAGGAAGACTACAATTCATTCCGCTGCCCTCAGTTCCATATTATTTACATAACTCTTCCCACCAAATGCACACATGACTTAAGACTTGAGACTTCTTACAAAAATATCTATTTTTAAAAATCTTGTTATCAAAGACACCTAGCAGTTAAAAAGTCTGTTTTCTCCAGATAGCTGCTACAATATACTCTCACCAAACAATAATAAAATAATCAAGCAAAATAAAAATCATTAAAACATTAAATTCCCTGGTATCAACCTGAAATGAATGAGAGTAGGATGGTGACAAAATATTAAGAGAGCTCTGTTTTTCATTTTGAATATTCTTTAAAATGTGTAACTCAAGTTTAACAAAACAGGTCATTATGAAATGGCTTTATTCCCACCATCAAAACTATTTTCTTTACATTGTATAAAAAGAACATTTCTACTTCTGAATACTTAATTGTGTTTTCTATGTCACTGTCTTTTTAAATCAAAATTTATTCCCCTCCTTAAACCTCCTTATTTAATTGTTCCTGGAACCATAATTTTTAAGTCAATCAGTTAATTTAAGTGATTCAAAGACACTTCAAGAAAAGTAATCTGGTTTCACCTTCAACCAAGTTCATACCTCATTTGATGACTGGAAAATAAACATGTGTATAAACCGTTTTGAATTATCTGGATATGATTAATTGTGCAAATATTTGAGGACCTAGACTTTCTTCAAATATCATTTAAACGTCTTCTTCAATTAAACTTGAAATGAAGGAAATGTTCCAACTATTAAAGGCTCTTTTCATGTAAGAAAATAATAATAGCAAAATGGGCTACCACAGTTTACATAAATCTGGAGATAATGTCACAATGTAAAATCATGGGCAGAACTTGCTTCTGCTGTGTAGAAAAAATAAATAAATAAAAGCTCCTTTTGAATTAAAAACAAAAGACGTAGAATTTAGATTCTAGATTTTTAGTTGGTCTGCCTACGCTTGAACATCAAAAGCAGCTATGGGAATAATAAAAAGCAGTGTAAAGTTTGTCTTTGAAACTGATGAACTAATTGACACCAGACCAAAATATATACTCAGGATGAGCATTATGGTTTGATATTTGTTAGAGGGAAGCACAAGTTCAGAAGCAGTTTTATTTTGTGTCCTGTCTTGGTTAGTTAGGGCTGCACTATAACAAAAAATACTCTAGAATTGGAGGACTGAACAACAAACATTTATTTCCTGCAGTTCTGGAGACTGAAAGTTCAAGATCAGGGTAACAGCATAGTTAAGTTCTTGATGAGGGCTCTCTTTCTGGTTTACAGATGGCTACCTTCCCATCATATCCTCATATGATAGTGGAAGCAAGCTTTTATGTCCACTCTTCTTACAATGTCACTAATCCCAAGGATGAGTGCTCCAGCCTCATGATTAAATTACCTCCCTCAAACTTCAATTCTTAATACCTTCATACTGGGGGGAATTGTCAGGATTTCAAAATATAAACTTTAGGGGGACACAAACATTTAGTCTATGACACGCTTCATAATTCTTACAACTGTCATATATGGTAATGTTCTAATAGAATAATTATGCTTGTTAATTAGGAATATTATTTAGTATTTTCTAGTGAAAGTTATAATGATAAAGAATATAGTTTGATAAATGTATATTGCATAGGTATACTGACAAAAGATTGAAAAACTGTAAAATTCCAAGACTACTGACCCCAAATCTTCAATGATTGTTAATATAGAGAACTGGATGCCACCATATCATATTAGACTCATAAATCATGGATTCACAACTTGTAAGTTATGCTACCTAATTGTTTTCTGAGCATTGTCTTCCTGATTTAAGCTTCAACAGAATGGGGAAATAGTTCTGGTTTGCAATTGCCTTTTCTTGTAGGTAATATAAAGATTACAAAAATAACCCACTGAGGCATTTATATAGTACTTCATTCTCCGAGTCACTGCAAAAGTTTTCATTCAGTTTGACTATCTCAGTTCATTGCAAAAAAATGATATATATTCATAACCAGATTATGCTCATTTCATAGAATTAATAATAACTAGATGCAATTTAATATGAAGCCTCCAAGTTAGTTGTAGCTTAAAGAGGACATTTTAAATACTACAGTACAAGTTTCTATAAAGCAGCAAGTCAAACAGAGTGACTGTGTGTTAGCAATCATTTTAAGAAGGAAAGCTTTGTGAACTCCTTCACATCACCATGTGAAAGTCTTCTCCTCTAGTGGGTTGTCCCAGTCTCTGCAGCCACAAACTCCATTATTTCCTCTTGGACTGTATTTTACAATTCCACAGCAATTCCTTCACTTCTCAAATCTACTACTTTTCATTCTTTTCGGGGATTGACCTAGCAAACAAATATTTTAGTAGCCCTTTACTGAGCTAACAAAACTCCTTAAATTGTTCATCTGTTGCATGATTTGTCCCACTTTTTAGAGGCTTTTCATCTACACTCTCACATCCTGTAGCCTTCCATTCTGTGACCCTACACATGATTGTATTTCTTAGGGCTCTAGCCTAAGGCTTCCTCTTTCTTTTCCCCCTTTCTCTAGGGAATCTAATCTATTTTGGCAATTTTTATTGTCATATATATTCCTGATAGTAACTCTTATTTTGATTTCCAGGATTACACAAACACAGACACACACACACTCTCACACACACACAGTGCACATGTACCTCAAGTTTCATGCATACAACTTTTTGGTACCTTTGCTCTTAATTTAATTTTTAAAATTTTAATACTATTGGCATCCAACGACTTACTAACCTTTGCCAATAATCTAGCCCAGAAAAGGATAAGTTCCTTGACACTAGTAATCTTATCCCTATCATCCCACTGTTTAAAAACATGTTTTAAACTCCACAATTAGCAATTTTAAAGACATATACTAATCAATCTACATATTGCTTATTTTTTGCTAGAGTTTCTACTCTATTAGGGAAGGATAAGGCCCATATCTATTTAGTTTACCTCTCCCTACTGTACCAAGCAGGGTAATTGGGTTCCTTTGAGCCAGAGCCTACTCTAATTTGATTGCGTTAGACATGAATTTTTAAATCACCAAGAAATGAGATTTTTCAAAGGATTTCACAAACTGTATGGAAGCTCATTTAACCTCTTTGGCATCCAGCCAAATTTTATTTTCTTTTAAGACACACTTTAAAAAAATAAAAAAGACACATTTTAACTCTCACAAAGTTGGCTACTTAATTTTAAACTTCAATTTTATATCTTCCTGGGTATGTTACATTTGACATGTTATACAGTGATTGTGCTTCAATTTTCTTTTGTGTAAAAGAGAGGCAACATCTTACAAGGAAACTACATCAGAGTATTGCCATTAGGATTATTTATAGAAAACACTTGGAAAATTTTGGGTGCATAGTGATCACATAATAAATGCTGCATTAGTTGTCATCATTATCATGCTCTGTGTCATTATTATCAACATCACCATTTTCATTTTGAATACTGGTATAATTCATATTACTATTATACGGCTTCAAATACTCAGAAAGAGTAGCCTTGTCTTGTCTTTGTATTGTCATGAATTTGTCATCAATCATTGCCACTACAATTGATCAGAAACTTGGTGAATTAAGAAACAAGTTTATTATATCACGGTTCTATAGATCATAAGTCCAATTCAGGTCTCATTTGGCTAAAATCAAGTTGTCAGTAGGGTTATTATTATTATTATTATTTTTCTGAAATTATAATTTTTCTGAAGCCTCTTGGAACAGTCTGTTCCATTTCTCTTTTTCAGCTTCTGGAGGCTGCTCAAATTCCTTGTTTGTCTTTCCCTGCTCCCTCACCACCACCACCATTCCATTCTCAAATACAGAAATATTGCATCTTTCTGTCCTTTATTCTGTAGTCATTTCCTTCTCTCTGACTGAAGCCAAGAAATGTTCTCCGCTTTTTAGGACTCATCTGAATAGATTGGATCCACTTGAATAACTCAGGATAATCCTTCCATTTCAAGGTCTTTATTTTTTATTACATCTGCATTTTGGATATTGGGAAGTTGATATTTTTGGGGAGCTATTACACTTGCTACAACACTTTATTTTCTAACACTCTCAATGTCATATGAAGTAGTAATCAGTGAAATTGCTAATGAAAATTCCTTGTATCTTTGTATCATTTTTTAAATTCTTTCTATATAACCTAAATATATTAAGATGTTAATTGTATGCTTTATAGTAAGTTAATATCTTAGATATCACATACTTTTTAATGCCATAAGTTTCTTTGTCCTCTTTGATAAAAATTTCACATGTTTATCATGTATAACATAATGTTTTAAAATATGTGTACATGATAGAATGTCAAAATTAAATCATTTTTTGTATTACTATAAGTATTACTCTAAGTATTACTTCATATACTTATCATTGTAGGGAGAACACTTAAAAAGTACTTTTAATGATTTTCAAGAATAAAATACATTGCTATTAATAATGACCATGTTACACAATGATTCTCTTGAATGTATTATTCCTATCAAACTAAAATTCTATGACCTTTGACTAATATCTCCCAATCCCCCAGACTCCATCAGACCCTGATCATCACTATTCTACTTTTTGATTCTATAAATTAGACATTTTCATACTCAAAATATAATGAGGTCAGGCAGTATTTGTCTTCCTGAGTCAGTATATTTCACTCAACATAATGTCAATCCATGCTGTCATAAATGACAGAATTTTCTTCCTTTTTATGGCATAATAATATTCCATTGTGTATATACTTACATATTCTTTATCTATTCATCCTTTGATAGACATCAAGGTTGAGTCCATATTTTGGATATTGTGAGTAATGTTGCAATAAAAATGGGAGTAGAGATTTATCTTTATTTATTTATTTATTTATTTATTTATTTATTTGTTGAGTTGGAATCTCACTCTGTCACCCAGACTGGAGTGCAGTGGCTCGCTCCTGGCCACCGCAGCCTCGACCTGCTGGGCTCCAGTGATCCTTCCACCTCAGCCTTCCAAGTGGCTGGAACTACAGGCGTGCGCTACCATGTCTGGCAAGAGCCAAGTTGCCCAGGCTGGTCTCAAACCCGCAGGCTCAAGCAATTCACTCACCTCGGCCTCCCAAAGAGCAGGATTACAGGCTGAGCCACTGAGCCTGGCTAAGATTCATCTTTAACATGCTGATTTTATGTCCTTTAAGTATATACCCACTAGTGGGATTTCTGAATTATACAATAGTTCTATTTTTAATTTTTTGAGAAATTTCAAAAATGTTTTCCATAATGGTTTCACTATTTTACATTCCCACCAATAGAGTGTCAGGGTTCTCTTTTCCCCATATCCTTACCAAAACTTGTTATCTTTGGCCTTTTTAGTAATGGCCATAGAATTCTTAGTTGGCAGGGATTTTTTTCTTCTTCTTCTCAGCACATTGATTGTGTTATCCTAATCTCTCCTGGTCTGTGAGGTTTCTGAGGATAAATTTGTTGCTAACTTTATTTTAACTTCCTTATACGTGATTTGCTCTTTTTATCTTGCTGCTTTCAGGATCCTCCCTTTGTCTTTGATTTTTGACAGTTAGATTACAATATGTCTTGATGTAGTCTTCTTTGGATTTAATTTGATTGGAGACTTTTGACCTTTCTGTGCCTAAATATTTATATATTTCCCTTATTTAAAAAGTTTTTTGCTATTATTTCTTTAAATAAAGATGTTCCCCCTGTCTTTCTCACCTATAACTCAAATATATGCTCCTTTGATGCTGTCCCCCAAATCCTGTAAAAATATATTCCTTCTTTTTTATAATTTTCTTTTTCCCCCTTTGGTGATATATTTCCAAATAATCTGTTGTATAGTTTACAAATTCTTCCTTCCACTTGACCATTTTTGCTGTTAATGCTCTCTTATATTTTTTATTCCATTCATTGCATTTTCAGCTCCAAAATTTGTACGTAATTCTGCATAATTATTTTTGTAATAAAATGTATTTATTATATTTTTAATTTTTGTTGTTTATTGTTTTCCTGATTTTATTGAATTGTTTCTCTATATATTTTGAAGTTTTGTTGAAATTCATTAAGATAATTATTTTGAATACTTTGTCTTGTTATAAATCCTTATTTTTAAGTTCCAGTTATTGGTACTTTGTTTTGCTCTTTTGGTGATGTTATTTCCCTCTGATTGTTCTTTATTCTTGTGGATTTGTATTCTTGTCTGCACATCTGAAGTAGTAGGTACTTATCCGAGTCTTTCTAGGTTGGCTTAAACCCTACAGCTACAGTGGCTGAGTGAGTCCTGAACTGGGCCTTACCCTGAGTATGCATGAACTGCCTAGGTACTGAGATAGATCTGACACTTGGGTCCACTGGAATGCGCCTGGTGCTTCAGTCCACTGAGGCTAACCTGGTGCTAAGTTGATCCTTTAGCCTGAATCTATGGGGACATGCTTGTGTGCTGGGTCCACAGGAGCTGGCCTGGAACCTGACTCTACAGGGGTTATATTGGAGTCTTATTCCATGGGGGCTAGCCTGGAACTGTGGTCTACTGCAATTGGCTTGAATCCTGAGTTCACTGGAGCCTGGGGCTGGTCTGGTGTTGAAGCAAGCAAAGAAGTTGGGTTCATGAAAGACTGTCTGGTACTTGGCATCATGAGTGCTGAACTGGTGTCTGGTGCCATGCAGTCTGGCCTGAAGACTGGGTCTACAAGGGTAAACCTTGTGGCTAGATGTGCAGATGTTGGCCTGGAGAATAGGTTCATGAGGGCTGGCCTAAAACCCTGGATACACAAAGGCAGTCTTGAAGCCCAGATCTGTAGGGATCTGCCCAGCACTGGGGACTTCTACCCAGCATTGAGGATGAGACTGGACACTGGATCTGCTGTAATGTGAGCTGTAGAGTCCACACTGTGGAGTAGACTGCTGGGACTGGCCTATTACTGGGCAGGCCCGTAGCTTATATCCACAATGCTGGCCTGGTGCCAGTGCCCAGGGTGTTATCCTCACATTAAAGCATTCCTGATGTCTGGGGATTTGTGGGTTGACCTGGCTTTGGGCTGATCTTGAGCCTGGGGTCACTGGAGCTGGCCTGGAATCAGGCAGTTCCAAAGCTTATATTCACAAGGGCCCGTCTTGAGATGAAATCTGCAGATGCTGGCCTGACGACTAGGACTATGGTGGCTTGGAATCTGAGTCTGTGTCTGTGGCAACTGATCTGGCACTATGGTATGCCAAAAGCCCAGGGCCACTGAGGCTAGCTGAGCATTAGAGTCAGTCTAGAGCCTGGGGTCACTAAGGTCACTTTGGTAGTGGGGCAGTGCCAGAAACTGAGCCTGCCAAAGCAAGACTGGAACATGAGATTGTGCAATCCAGAATGGCCCTGACGAAATCCTAGAGGCTCAGACTGTGAGTACTAAGCTGGATCTGGGTTTGTGGAAACCGGGCTGTGCAGAGCTTTACTGGGATGGGCCTGATACTGGGGTTAGGTAAAGTTTAATGCTCACTTCCCTTTCTTTTCCCTGAGGGGAGAGTATCTCTCTCCATGCTGGGCTGCCTGGGGTTGGGGAAGGGGTGGCAAAGGCAATATAAAATTGTTCTTTCTACTTTCCTCATTTTCTTAGTTATGTGCTATACCAGGTACTATAATCTCTCACCTAGTTTTCTTATCTCTTGTGAAGGTGTTGTCATGCATGGATAGTTCAAATTTACATTTCTGATTGGAGGACAAGCACTGGAAATTGCATTCACCAGCTTATTAATGTCATGTATTTCTTTTCTATGTGCATAAACAATCTTTTGAGCGAAAGCAATTCAGTTCAAAAGACCATGTATTATTGATAACATGCAAAAAGAATTACCTTTAAATATTAAATTGTCACCAATATGCATTAATACTGAAAGAAGTTCACAAATTCTTCATTGAATTGCAAATTTAACCTCTCTGGTCAATGTTTTCTGATAAGAAGCCACCTGGAAGCCATTACGTTGAGAGTAGGAAACTGATGGCAGTTTAAATAGGGAGGGATTTTCTTCAGGGGATGAGATTAGGTTGGTGAAATTTTAGGCTGGGGAATAAATGAGTGCTATTTTCAGTTAATTAACACCTTTCCCTTTTTGTTGTTAGGGTTGCTTTTTTATGATTATTACTGAGACTGGAGAGGGTGAACCTATATTAATAAAGACAAGAAGGATAGAGATAGATTAATAAACAACTAAAATGAAGCTATGTGCATATTAGCAGAAAAATTGTGGAAGATTAAGCATAGCATTTTATAGATTCTATAAACAACAGCAAAAGTTATAATGATAACATTTTGCCTATTTTCTACACTCTTCTTAAACCTTCTACGTATTCATATGGAAAAAGCAGTTTCTAGATAATAAAGGGATATCTCTTTCCATGTCTTAGCAGCTCATTGCTCTGTGGATGCAGTTATTATTCTTTAATTTTACTGAAATTTAAATGTTTCTGACATGTTGAACCTAGGTTGACATTTTCTGTTTTTTCTAAAAAGAAATGTAAAAGTAATACATAAATGCAATCTCACTATAAAATTTTTATGCAGTATCTAATTATAGAGAATGAAAGTTTAAAGTATTTTATGACTCTGGTCTGTCACATTTCTAACCTCCCCACAGATGGATACAGGGCTAATATTTTGGCAGACATACACACACATATATTGCACAGATATTTAATTTGAATATAGATTATTCACATTATATTGTCTTTTACATGTCCTTTTCTGTATAATTACTTTACAAATTTTCTCTGTTAGTACATGGAGGCCTTAGTATTTCTTTTTATGACTGGCACAGCATTCATAGTAAGTATAAAATATAAATTTTCTGTCCGATTCTTTTTGATAAATTTTAAAGTTGTTTCTAAATGCTTGCTTCTTCACATTATGTGGTAATAAGTACATTTTGCATTCATATCTTTATGCGTAGATGTAGTTATTAGTGAAGATCAATTTCTAAGAGAGGGTTTCTGTCAAATGTGTTTTTCACTACTACATATTACTTGGTTAGGGTGGTATTCAAGTATTATAGTGAGTGATATTCTTCCATATTTCTTCAATAATTATTATTCCATTCAGTAGTGCATATAACTTTAATGCCAAATTTTCCTCAATCTAAAAATTGTTAGATCTTTGTATTTGTAATATAAGAAATAAATATATAATGCAAATCAATGTTATAATGACATACTTTCACTTAAAGTTGAAGCAATAATTAGTTATCTTTCCTTACTATCTTTATTTAATAATTGCTTATCAAATGAATACTTGTTATATACCATACTAGGAACAAAGTTATGAACAAAAGAAGTAAAACATCTTGTTTCCTTCAAGATTGCATTCTAGAGGGAAAGAGACAGTTAAGAAAGAAAGAAAAAAGAAAGAAGGAAGGAAAGAAAGAAAGAAAGAAAGAAAGAAAGAAAGAAAGAAAGAAAGAAAGAAGGAAGGAAAGAAAGAAAGAGAAAGAAAGAGAAATGGAGTATATGTCAGTGAAAGGAGGGCATATTGCCATTTTAAATACAGAAGTAAATATTTAATTTATAGATGACATTCAAGTAAAAAGCTTAAGAAGTCATGCAATTATCCCTAAGAAAGTGTTTCAAGCTAAGGACTTGAGGTAGATATGTGCTTGATGTGGTTATAGATCATTAAGGTTATCAAAGTTACAGGAAAAAGTGAGCATGGAATTAAATAGGTAGCAGGAGTAGGACCATGCACCTCCTATTAGGCCATCATGAGAATCTTGATTTTATTTCCTAATCATATGAGAAGCCAAACTTTTGAAGGATATGGAGAAATTAAGTAGCAACATAAATTACATGATTAAAAGCTCATGCTGAATTCAGAATTGAAAATGAACCATAAGAGATTTGATTATAGGTAATGAGAACAGTATCAGTATGTTGTATGTTTTTAATGCTGACATGATTATGGCTATTTTCAAAGTGATAGACCCATAGTAAGAAATATTTCTATTCTAGATATATGGGGAAGGGGGAGCTTCCCAAATTTGTTGATGTAGTGAAGCAATATATGAACAAAATAAAAGTGGAAGAACTCAATGATGACTTATGGGTGTGTTGGACAGAGAAAATGGAAAATATAGAATTTGAGGAGGAAGGAGAAGCTGTGCAGAGGAAAAGTGCGAAACAGGAATTAGTAAACATTGAATTTTTTTGAACATGTTACTTACGAGTTGTCTGATAGAGGTGGAAATGTTTAGAATGCTATGAAATATTCATGACGTAAGTTCAGAGAAGTGTTGCTTAAAGACATACTTTTGGGAAATAAATATCATTTAAATCAATACAATTGAATGAGCAAGAGTGGAAAGATCAGTTCCAGCAATTGAGTATTGGAGCTTCCCAGTCATTAGTCATTTGTAGTAGAACAGTAGTGGTAGCTGTATAGCTGTATCCAAAAAAGCAAGGAAAACTGAGAAAGAGGTAATGAAGTAGAATGAAAATTAGAAGACATCTTGAAGCCAAGTGACAAAAACATTTCCAGGAGGAAAGAGTGTCTAAATTAATAAGATAGTAAGACCCATATAAAAAGTCAAGTAGGATGAGAATAGAGAAGTAAAGACTGAACAGAAGACATAATTACCATTGGTGATTTGGACAAGAACAGTTTATGCAGAGTTTGTGATGTGAAATTCTGATTAAGGTAGCAGAAATAACAGCATGCTCCTATGTTGATAGAAATCATCCATTAGAGTGAAAAAATATAATAATTTGAGAGGAAAATTATGAGGAAATAACTTTGACTAAAGATTATGCCATCCAACACTTTGCTATTCAAAGCATGATCCTTGGACAAACACTTTTGGCACTGTCTAAGAATTGGGTAGGAATACAGACTCTGGGGTCTCTGTTCCTCACATTCTGAATCAGAGTTTCCATTTTATCAAGATCTCCATATGCATTTTATAGACTGTTAAAGTAATTTCCTGATAAGGGTGCACGGTACATGGAGGTTTTGAATATATCACATAAGACAAAATCAGACATCAGTGAACTATTTGAGAGTATTTTAATCATGGGACATAACATTCCAAATTCAGCCAAAAAGCTAATCTTGTTTAGAAAAGTTAAGAAAGAAGAAATGGAGAGGAATGTGAAATATGAGATTTTTAGTGTTCTGTCTCATAACAATAATGTGAGTTGTTTTCTCTTCTTGGAATATTATTTTATTCCATTGCTTTTCCTCAGAAATGGCTTCCCAGATTCTCCTCCATCTTCCACACCAGATTTCCTTCGGTCACCTTAAGTTTTATTAGTACAAAACAATTCACCTTAGTAGCCCTAATCAAAAGAAGGATTGGACTCTCAAGAATTGTGGGCTACCCTGGGATTCTTTTATATGAGTTCTTTGACATTTTTTCAAACTGACTATAGCCCCATGTTTTTATTTAGTATACTAGGAGAAAAAAAGTTTTCTTGTTAAAAGCATATCCTAACACGGGTTTGCTTACTAAATCACTTCTATGTGTCAAAATAAAGTTAAGAGTATGACAAAAAGGTACAATGTTTACCACTTTTGTATACCTCTTGTGTTTTCATTAGTAATTTTTCTTTATTTTATAATTTTCCCAAATCTGATCATTTCTTGCAGGGCATATTAAGGAGTTTAAACAGTTAATATGATATTCTTTTTCTGAGTGGTAATACTTGCATTTATTTCATTGTTTTTCAAGTTTAATATTAAATGTATGTTATTAGAAATCATTAAAAAACCTTGACATTTTAAAATGCAATTAAATACTTTCACAGTAAAAGAGAAGTTTACCAGTATAACGTGGTGACTGTAATATCATAATTTTTAAAATTACCATCAAAATAAATGACACATCTATTAGAATGGCTGAAATTTTTTTTAAATGGCATTGCCAATTGTTACTAAGAATTTAGAATTGTTGAAACTTTGATATATTCCTGGTAGGAATGGAAAATAATATAGGCAATTATAAAGTTAAATATTCATTTACCTTAGCATGCAACAATTCCAATTCAAAGTATTTACCCAGGAGAAATAATATATGTCCTCACAAAGACTCCTATATAACTGTTTATAAAAGCTTTATTCATAATCACTAAAGAGGATACAAGCTAAATATCCAGCTAATTGTGAGTTTTAAAAAATTATGAAACAACCATACAATAGAATATGAACAAATAGGTATTACGTGCAACTATATAGAGCTCAAAAGCATAATGCTAAATGAAAGAAGATAGATGTGAAGAACTGTAGCCTGAATGATTCTATTTACATACTAATGTGGAAGATGCAAAATTAAAGGCATAAGAACCACATTAGTGGTTCCAGGGAGTAAGGGTGGAGAGTGAAGGAGAGGAAATTGACAACCAATATGCCCAAGGGAATTTTAGGTATGTGTATATGTGCATTAAATACATATTTAAACCAAACTACACAGCTAAATAGGGCATATAACACTGTATGTAAATTAGACCTCAATAAATCTGACTTCTAAAAAATGAAAATCTCAATTATATATTCTTATAGAATGCTTCATTATTTCATTTTTTAAATTTTGTTGACTTCAGACTTTAAGTTGATGTGTCTGCTTAATCCCACTACAAAGGTCTTCAAAAGACATAGGTTTGGCTAAAAAGAAGCTTTGTTATTTTCTTGCACAAGCTCCTCATCTCTGATTCTGATTCTCACACGATGTTTGGGATTTGGCCATGTCAATGAAAATGAGACAATTCACGTTTTATCTAATTAGTTCAGTGATGTTTTGTGGATGCTTACATTTCTTCATGTAACTGCTTGCAAACTGGTTTTGTTTATTTATCAGTTCTAATAATAATTAATAAATATAGTGTATATAAGTGTCTAGCTGAGTGCATAGGAGGTTTTATCAGCATTTAATAAATGTAAATTATTATTCTTATTACTACTGTATTTTAGCAATTTACTGTGCAATCAATTATTCTACCATTTAACATGTATAAAGAATATAGGCTTTGTGAGAGGAGGCACGATGATAAAATAGTTTCCTCAGAGTCTAACATGGTGCTGTACAAGAAGATATAGATATTTATAAAATAAATAGCTAAGAATTGATAAGGTCACAAATAAACAAAGAAACAGAATATATCAATAGTGTTAACTTTAAATGGATAATAGAAAGAAAACTAAGTCATGAATTCTTATTTTTCATTTGTGCCTCATTGAAAAATACAAACTACAGAAATGCAGAAGAAAACTGCTAAAAGTCATTTTAAAAATTGTCATACAGAAATCCATGTTAGCCGGGCTCGGTGACTCAGCCTGTAATCCTGTGCCTTGGGAGGCTGAGGTGAGTGGATTATCTGAGCCCGCGGGTTCGAGACCTGCCTAGGCAACTTGGTGAGACTTCATCTCTACAATAAATCAAAAAAATTAGCTGGGCATGGTAGCGCATGCCTGTAGTTCCAGCTACTTGGAAGGCTGAGGCAGAAGGACCACCGGAGCCCAGCAGGTCGAGGCTGCAGTGGCCGGGAGCGGCCACTGCACTCCAGTCTGGGCGACAGAGTGAGACTCTAACTCAAAAAAAAAAAAAAAAAAAAGAAATCCATGTTATTATTGGCTATAGGACTTTTTATCATTTTCCTAAGTGAAAAGATGCCATGTTCATTTCAAAGACTGAAATAATACCCGAACCAACACATTCAAGTTGTCTTTTTACTAACACTGTCACTAGGATAGCAGGATTCATTCTTACAAATGATTTTTCCTTTACTTAGAACATACTCTGAGATGTCACTTCTGAATAATGTGGGGAGAAATCTGTACCTTACATAAACTTAAATAAGATGATAAGAGCAGCTTTGTTGACTTGATTTTCTCTACTTCACCATGACCTTTGCCCAGCTGGTATCTATGGCTGATGTCTGAAGCTGCCCCTTAATTTGGTCTGACCCATTAATCATCCTCAGTGACTTAACCTAACCTGGCTTCTGTGGCTGTCAAGTCCCTGTCTCTTCCATATCTTGCCTCCCTTGTTGGTACACCTACTGCAATGAACCCAGTAACATACTCATTCACGCTCAAGTCCATGTCCACCCTACTTTCGAGTGGAATAAATCTTGAGGTCAACTTGATCTGACCCAATGTTACCTATTGGCTGATCTGTGGATATACACAGGTAGATACTGGGAAAGCTAGTAGGCAGATGTCCTAAAATTCTAAATGGTAGACAGACATACAAGAGGCTTTCTCTGCCTGTAAATTTTACTAGTCACTTGTCTAGGACCATTGCATACTCCTGAGCTTCAACTCAAAGAGAAAAATGGTGGTCCAAATTCTTGCAATTTGAATCTTTTTACTCTCCCCTTTCCCACTTTTTCTCTCATTTTCGCAATTCCCAGTCTCAGTAGAGACTTTCTTTTTTGTTTTTATTAAAGTTTATTATTTTTAAAATTCTCCATGCATTCTTATGAAAGGCAGAGCTTATAGTGTCATTGTCACAGGGAGAAATTCATTTTCTCTAGAAAGAAAGAAGATTCTAGGAGACTGTTTTCAGGTTTAGCTCCTGGTAACTTAACAGAAACTTGGGGGAAAAAGCCAAAGGTCATTTAAATATTTTAAATATTTTCCTTCAAGGCAACAATCTGGGTAAGGTTAGTGGTTCCCTGAAACATTACATTAAGCATGTTAAAAAGTAAATACACTTTTGGAGTTATGATCAAAAATTGGTTGCCTACTTCAGTGTGCATAAGGGTGTCTCCTATGTTTTCTTCTAAAATTCTTATAGTTTGAGGTTTTACATTTATGTCTTTGATCCATTAAGAGTTAATTTTTGTATGTGAAAATACAAAATATGTGTCCTGTTTCCTTCCTCTGCATGTGATCAGCCAGTTTTACCAGCACCATTTGCTGAATAAGGTCTCCTCTCCCAATGGTTGTTTTTCATGGCTTTACCAAAGATGAATTGATTGAGAGATTAAGTTTTTGCTTCTGGAATCTCTATCCTGGTCCATTGGTCTATATGTCTATTCTTGTACCAATACCAGACTGTTTTGCTTATTGTTGCCTTATAGTGAAGTGTAAAGTCTGGAAGTGTGATACCTCTGACTTTGTTTATTTTGCTGAGGATTGTTTTGGCTATTCATGCTCTTTTTTTACCCATATGAATTGCTGTATTGTCATTTCCAGGTCTGAGAACAATGATGTTGGTAATGTGATGGACTTGCATTGAATCTGTAGAGTGCCTTGGGTAGGATGGACATCTTGACAATATTGATTCTTCCATTCCATAAGCATGATATGTTTTTCCATTTATTTGTGTCCTCTTTGATCTATTTGAGCAGTGTTTTGTAGATTTAAAGTTTTTTTTAAAGGTCCTTCACTTCTCCGGTTAGGAAGATACCGACGTATTTCATTTATGTTGTTGTTGTTGCTATTGTGAATGGAATTGTGATTTTCTTTTTTTTTTTGGAGTCTCACTCTGTCGCCCAGACTGGAGTGCAGTGGCCGCTCCCAGCCACCGCAGCCTTGACCTGCTGGGCTCCAGCGATCCTTCCGCCTCAGCCTTCCAAATAGCTGGAACTACAGGCGTGCGCTACCACGCCCAGCTAATTTTTGATTTATTGTAGAGATGAGGTCTCACCAAGTTGCCCAGGTGGGTCTCGAACCCGTGGGCTCAGGCAGTCCACTCATCTCAGCCTCCCAAGGTGCGGGATTACAGGCTGAGCCACCAAGCCCGGCTGGGATTATGATTTCTATTTGGTTCTCTGCCTGCTTTCTGTTGGTGTATAGAAATGTAACTGTCTTTTGCAAGTTGATTTTGTACCCCAAGACTTTGCTAAAGTCATTTAACAGTACAAGGAAGTTCTTGATGCACTCCCTTGGGTTTTCAAGGTATAGGATTAAATTATCTGCTAAGAAGCATAGCTTAACTTCTTTTTTCCCTACCCCTGATTTCCTTCTCTTGCCTAATTGTTCTAACCAGGACTTCTAACACTGTATTTAACAGGAGAGGTGAGAGATAAGAAGTATATCTAATCCTGAATTGTACCTCATGTCTTTAAAGTTATATATATATATAAGTATACATATAATATAATTTAATATGTATATAATATAATAATATATAAAGCATTTCAGTTTGATAAGGTCCCATTTGTCTACGGGACCTTATCAAACTGAAATGCTTTTGCACAGCAAAAGAAACTGTCAAGAGAGTGAAAAGATAATCCACAGAATGGGGGAAAATTTTGCTAGCTATGTATCTGACAAAGGTCTAATATCCAGGATTTACAAGGAACTCAAATAAGCTGAAAGGAAAAAAATGAAACAAACTAACAAAAAACAACCCTATTTTAAAAGGGGCAGAGGACATGAATAGAAACTTCTCAAAAGAAGACATACGAACAGCCAACAGATACATTAAAAAATGCTCACTCATAATCAGAGAAATGCAAATCAAAACCGCACTGAGATAACACCTTACCAGAGTAAGGATAGCTATCATTAAAAAATCAGAAAACAATAGATGCTGGCGTGGGTATGGAGAAAAGAGGTCACTCCTAGACCGTTGGTGGGAGTGCAAGCTAGTCCAACCTCTATGAAAAATAGTGTGATGATACGTAAGGGAACTGGAAATTGACCTTTCGTACCATCAATCTCCCTCATGGGACTATATCTGGAGGAGCATAAATTGTTCTACAACAGAGATACCTGCATAAACATGCTCATTGTTATACTACTCACAATAGTAAAAACATGGAACCAACCCTACTTCCAATCAAAAGTAGGCTAGATAAAGAAAATGTGGTACATATATATAATGGAATACTACACAGCCATAAAGAAGGACAAAAAAATGGAATTTATGAAAACTGGATGGAATTAGAGATAATAATTCATAGTGATCTATCACAGAGGCAAAGAACCCAAAACCACATGTTCTCACTCACAAGTAGAACCTAAACATTACTCACAACAGCACAAAGACGGGATCGGCAGTTGTGGGATACTGCTAGGGGGGGAAAGGAGGACACATAGCAACATACAGGGAACCTGATACTAAACAAGGGGAAGTAAGGACCAGTTGGAGATCCAAACTTCACCTATACATAGATTACATATGTATCTAATCCTGACTTTTACCCCACATCTTTAAAATAAAAGTAGTTCAAAAAAGTAAATACAGTATTGACTTTTTAAAATAAATTATTCATTCCTTCTGTAATGAGCCATATTCTAACTCTATACACAGACATTTCTTAGAATGACTAGGGTAAAGGTCATATACTGAAGGAGTGGGAAGAAGGGCGGGGAGGGATATTAAAAAAATAAGTTCCCAGTTCTACCCCCACTGCCTTTGTTATATTTTCTTGATAGCATTCATCATATGCTATATTGTGGTGTTTCTTTATACATTCACTTACTTATAGTCTGTTTCCTCCACTGGAATATAAACTACACAATATAAGTGGTTTAACTTTGTTCATCATTCTAGCCTCAGTGTCTATGTCTGTATCTGGCAATGACTAAGTAACTTTATAACTAATAAATGAATAGAGAATAGTAAATAGATTAAGTAGCTTTAAAAGCTGTCATAGAAAACTGACAGCAATTTTGGAATCTCAAGATAAATTCTATTTGTGTTTGCTTCTTAATCCAGTGACTCAATGAAACTCATGACTTAACTTACTTTACTCATTCTTTCTACTTAGTCCCCCGCTTATATCACTCTTCTGGTATGCCTTCTGAAGTTCATATTTTCAACACCCATGTAATTTCTGCATATTGTATTCTGTGAACCTTTCATCACCTCAGCATTTTTTTTTCCTTTTATATCCATGTTTCTTTCTTACTTTTGCAATGTTGAAAAAACTTATCTTGGTTTGATTTTATTTATTACTATTCAAAATAAAGACCTCAGTTTGACTCTATACTAAACCACATGTCACTGACCCTCTATTCATGACTATATTTTGGTCAGGTGTCAAACCATGGTCCAATTGGCAGTGACTAAATCATCAGGCAGGCTAAGCAATACAAAGTATGGTGACACATAAAAAAAGAACTTCTAATAGTGCTAGTCAGTAAGAGAGCCTCCTAAGTGTTGTTATCATTCAGTGTTGTTATAATAAAATTGTTGACTTAAAGTAAAATAAGATGAAATAAAATAATTATTGACATTAATTTAACAGACTTCAATAATTGTATTAAAATTATGAAATATGTTTACTTATGTACTGATTAACATAATGCATTATATTAGTAGATTTTCTATTATTAAAACATGCTGACATTCTTAGGATAAGCTTTGCTATAAGGGCATTGTATTATTCTTTGAATATACTACTGAATTATTTTCACTACTCTATTATTTTAAATATTTATGTGAATATTTGTAAATGTGATTGCTCTTATTTGTGTTGCAAAGTCAGTCTACATAATTAAGATTATTTTAATTTTAAAAATGGAGAACTTTCCCTCTTCTAATAATAAGTTTCTGTTACTTAAAAGTTTAAAAAGACTCAACAGTGAAGCTTTCCAAAAACGTTAACATGTTGGAAAAATTTCTAAATTTCTTCCATGGCTTCTGTCCTGTTTACATTATCAACTTGTTGTATGAGTTTATTTGGTATTTATTCTGTCAAAGGGAAAAAGTAGAATGTGATATCAGGAAAATGCTTATGATTTAAAGACCCAATCCCACTGAATTACACGTGCTTGAGTCAATATTAGCATTTCAATATATGTGTCATACTTTGCAGAATTGCTGAGTTGTAGGGTACAAGTGAGTATTTAATATATCAGTTGGTTACATGCAGGTGAAGTTTGGGCTTCTAGCTGGCCCTCACTATTCCTAGTAGTGGATCAGGTACTCACCATGTTGTCACATGTTCCGCACTCTCCCCCTCACTCCCTCCCCCTAGCAGTGCCCAGTGATTGCCAGTCCCACCTTTGTGCTAATGTGACTAGTGTTCAGGGCCCACTTGTGTGGTATTCATTTTTTTGTTTCTGTGACAGTTCACTTAGTAGGATGGTCTCCAACTGCATCCAAGTTGCTGTGAAGGTCATGATTTTGTTCCTCTTTATGGCTGCATAATACTCTATCATGCATATTTACCAATTTCTTTATCCAGTTCACTCTCTGTGGGCAACAGGGTTGGTTCCATGTTTTTGCTATCATAAATGGAGTGGAAATAAACATACATGTGTAGGTATCATTTTTTGCAGAATGATTTAAATTCCTCCAGGTATATTCCCAGGAAAGGGATTGTTGGATCATATGGAAGACCAATTTTTGCTTCTTGGAGAAATCGCCCCACTGCTTTTCACAGAGATTGAATTAGTTTACATTCCCACCAACAGTGTAGAAGTGTTCCTTTTTCTCTTCAGTTGTACCAGCACCCATTGTTTTTGACTTATTGATGATAGCCATTCTTACCGCACTTAGGTGGTATCTCATTGTAGTTTTATTTCCATTGCTCTTATGATTAGTAAGTCTGAGCAATTTTTCATTTGTTTGTTGGCTGCTTGTATGTCATCTTTTGAGAAGTATCTGTTTATGTCCTTTGCCTGCTTTTTATTGGAGTTTGTTTCTTTCCTTTAAGTTTGTTTGAGTTCCTTATAGATCTCAAAGGTTGTTAGGCCTTTGTCAAATACATAATTTGCAAATATCTTTTCCCATTCTGTGGGTTGTCTCTTTACTCTCTTAATGATTTATTTTATTGTGCAAAAATTTTTCAGTTTGATAAGATCCTATCTGTTTATCTTAGCTTTTGTAACATTTGATTTTGGGGACTTTATCAGAAATTCATTGCCTACCCTGATGTCCAGAAGGGAGTTTCTTATGTTTTCTTCCAAGATTCTTAAAGTTTGAGGTTTTACATTTAGGTCCTTGACCCATTTTGAGTTTATTTTTTATATGGTGATATATAGAATCCAGTGTTATTCTTTTGCCAGTTTTCCCAGCACACTTTGCTAAATATGGTTTCCTTTCCCAATTGATTGTTATTAGTGGCTGTGTCAAAGATGAATGGGTTGAGGGACTGTGATTTTTACTTTCAGAATATTTGTCCTGTTCCACTGGTCTATGTGCCTATTCTTGTACCAATATCCTACCATCTTGGTTACTGTAGCCTTGTCATACAGTTTAAAGTCTGACACCTCCTGCTTTGTTCTTTTTGCTGAGGATTGTTTTGGCTATTTGTGCTTCTTTTCGGTTTCCATATGAATTTTGGTATTGTTGTTTCCAGGTTTGTGACAAATAATTTGATAATCTGGTGGTGCAAATTCAATTGCATTGAATTTGTAGATTGCCTTCAGTAGGAAGAACATCTTGAAAGTATTGATTCCAGGTATAAGGGATGAAATAGTTCTAGAGATCTAATGTCAAGCATAGTAAAGATAATAATACTGTATTGTATATACATTTTTTAAGACAGTAGAACTTAACACAAAGTGTACCTTTGGTTTATTAGCTTGATTAAGGTCATAATTTCACAATATTTATGTATATTAAAACATGAAAGTATATATCAGTAAAGTTATTTTAAAACAAATGTAACAATACGTTTATAAATAATTTTAGATGACCATAGATGAAATTATGCAATATATTTTGAATGATATGTTTAGATTTAACATAGTCATATCTCATATTGTTACTATCTCTGAGATAATTCTTCATTAATGTTCTCAACATGTGTGTAATAAAATATTCAAGATTTTCTTAGTGGACAAGTTTTTGTTCTTGTTTTGTTTTCTCTCAAACATTCCCATCTCATATAATCACAGGAGAGAGGCATAACCTCTGATGAAACATCACAGCATAAGTTACAGAGTCACTGGAACATTGTATTGCTGGGATCTCTGGGATAATAAAAGAATAATTGTCTACTCTAAAAAACTTGATTCAGACCTGATGTGCAGACTGGCCCAAAAGACCCAATTATTTATGTAAAATACAAGAGGAACAGCTTCTCTGTAAATAATAATAGACACTCAAACATAGAGCAAATTTAACATTATTAGTCAAGGGAAAATTCAGAAAAATTTAAAAATATCTTAAGATATTTCAAAGACTGAAAATTAGACATATATAATCACTTAAACTTATGTAGCTATTTCTTATAAACTATACATGATGTTGGAAGAAAATAAAAAAGGGATTGGCAGTAGTGGGAAACTGTCAGGGGAGGCGTGTGGGATTAGTAGTTGAGGAAAACTGCTAGAGGAGGAAGGGGCATACCTCATCAACAAGGATACCTGCATAATCAACGTTTGTATACCTAACCCTGAATTGTACCCCACGTCTTTATAATTTAAAAAAATGCTAAAAAAAAAGAGAGAAAGAAAATAAATATCTTGGATTTGAATGAAACAAAAGGATGGGGTGAATATTTTTGAAAAAAACAAATATTGGTACAATTATAAAACAATTTAAATGATATTTTAATACTATCAAAATCAATAATTGAAGGTCATGGAAGGAAAAGGCTATTAACAGCTTGTAATTGCTAACTAAATGTTTTCAAATAGAAAAGAATATTTTTGAATATTATTGTAAAAAGTCTAGAAAAATATCAAATCTCAATATATTCCTCTTTATAATATAATATTGGATTTCTGAATATTTTGCATTTTTTTCAAGTACTCATATTTCTGACAGATGATGAATCAAAACCCAGGATTCTAATGAGAAAGACTCCCAAACAAACTTTTCTTTCTATGTGAATGGTCATATTGGAACACTAAGTTGCATTTCCTTCATGGCTCAAGGATAGGAGTGTTCACATCTGTTGCAGATATGTCACTATCCAGAGTACTTCCCGCTCTAATAATGAAAAACCTTGAACCAAAATGAAGGCCTTGTATACCAGGATAGTTCAAAGAGAAAGTGATGGAGGGAGGAAGGGGGGAGAGAGAGACATGGGAAGACACAATATACTGGGGGGGGGGGGGAGAGAAAGAGAGATCCTGTTTAATCCTGTTTAAATTGTTGCTAAAGCAAAAAAAAAAAAATCTCTGAAGAAAAAGTAAACACCACAACAGCAAATCAGAGACTGGTCAGACTATTTAGAAAAAGGTCACTTTATAACATTTAAGCAGTCCAAATGCCCCATTATCAGAATCAGGGAACACATTTTGAAATAGATTTTGCACTTAAATATAAAGGAAAGAGCTGGATCTTTTTCATTCTCTTCTTATAGTCAGGATCAGTCCATGAAAATCAGGAGCAAGACAGCTCCCACAGGCAGCTATGATATGAAGGAGGATGCTGAGATGTAGGTAGATTCCAACTGGAAAAAAATGCACATGCACTCACATTAATATAATAGAATACTTTTTAAAAGCCACTGCAAACCAGTAACATAATAGGGTATTTAATATTTATATCATTCATTTTTATCTGAGGTCTGGAATAGTGGTTGGAGTTATTTTTACATTGTTCCCTACACCCTGATCTTTTTCCTTCTTGTATGATACAATTATACCTAGATGTCATCCTGCTTGTAAGGTGGTTCTAGCATAGAAAAGGAACCCTAAAATTATAAACCTAGGAGTTTATATAAGTCAACTCCCCACAAACTTCTTTTACTTCATGAGATAGTGATATGATGGAGTCTGAATATGATTGAATATTTACCTATATGTTAACAATGCACATTTAACTTGCACACACTTAACTACAATTGAAATACCATGATGAAAATCATATTTGAAACTTATAAAACATAAATTCAGAAAGAAAAAAACTATACTCCCTTTTCGCATGTATACAATAATTAACTACTAGATTTCAACTCAACAAACTTTTACAAAGTGCATATTTGTAAATTCACTATAATTTATTTTGTTCTGATAAGACAAAAATTCTGAATTTCAAAATGCAATATAGTGTTTGTTCCTCAGCACTTTTGTGAGGAGAAAAGAACTTACTCTAGTACAGTGATAATTACAGATAATATACATTGCTAAAAACTACATTGAAGAAGTACTGAAGTGGACTGTTTTAGCTTTCTGTATTGAAGTATCTTCTGTGGCTTGATGCATGGGTAAAAAAATGTGTAGAACCTAAAAATATTTCTAAATGCAATATAATCTGTTTGTAAATTCAATTAATGCTTTGAAGAGGTTGAAAGCATATTTTCAAATTCCTTTGAACAAAATGAAAATATGCACACATGCGATTATAACAGAAACTTCATATATGTATATGTGTGTATATATATAAGCTTGAATCTTAGGGTGTTTATTTAGTTTACCAATGCAATTCATGTGCACATATTGCCTTGTTTTGGTGTTTTTCAAACATTATTCTGATGTAAGCATTAAAATAATTAGCTATTTTAAGTATCAGATACTTTATTTCTTTGTAATAGGCTTTTTTTAGACAGTTTTAAGAATTACAACAATTGAATATAAGGTACAAATATTATCCACATTTTCCTAGATATTTTTATTTAAAGAATGAATTTGATAGAAACTATTTTTAATATAAGTCGTTTTACTTTTATGATAATAGACTAATACAAAGCAGTGTCTTTTTAAGTTAATTAGTAGAAAATATACACTTAAGTGACCTACATTTAATTTTAGCTCCTTCAGTCTGTGAAAAACAGTTGTCTAAGTGAAAAGGTACCACATAAAGAATAATGACAATGACATACGAGTTATACATATTTGAATGTGCTACATGAGTAGTAAATGTCTGAGCAATAAAAACCTCAAAACTGGGAGCATAATTATGATCTTTTAATATATATTTTATATTTTAAAATTGTGGGGTACAGTTAAGGGTCAGTTATACAAATATGCATTGTGCAGTCACCCTTGTTGATGAGGTGTGCTCCCCATCTTCCCCAGCCAGATATTGACTACTGTTAATTAGTTCAGTTCCTGATGATTTCTGCTGTAATTTATGCATTTGACACCTAGTCATTTTAAATGGGAATATTCTGTATCTGAAGAGGAACAATCACATTTCGATTTTGGATATTATCCAGAAGCTAAAGTGGCTTGATAACAGAAAAAATTGCTTTAGTTGCCTGAACAAAAAGTTTCCTTGTCCATCCAGGTATCAGTAAGCACTCAATGAAATACATTTAAAAACAGAGAAAGCTTATTTTCCTTCTCTCCACAGGAGGAAAGGAAAAATGAATTTGGCCATCTATGAACAAATTATCCAAAAAATTCTGACAACACACATTGATTCTTTAAGTTAGACTCATTAATCTCAGGAAATTATTCATAGCGTTTTCTTTAAGTTAGACTCATTAATCTCAGGAAATTATTCATAGCGTTTCTTTAATCAAAAGTATAAGAAAAGTGAATATATAATCAGTTTCAATTTTAATTTGGTTTGATATGCTCATGATACAGTGCCAGCTTTTCTGGTTAAATTGTTTCTGCAACTTGGTGTCTAATTTACCTTCACTTACATTATAGCACTGATTTAGCAGTACTATAATGTAAGTAAAGTCACTGAATTTAATGCATTCCACATTTATTACATAAGTAAAAAGAAAATGTGATGCCTATGTTATGCCCTCAAACATAATTAAAACTGTTTCTAAAAACATATTTCATTAATTTTATTGAAATAAAGCATAATAAATAATAATATTCACAACTAAAACTTTCTAATCAAATATATTTTTCTTTTTGTTCTTATTAAAATACTGAATTATTATTTGTGGTGGAGATAAGAGTGCATAGTTCCTGTTTGATTTCATCACAAGGTAAAATTAATGCTTAATATACTGAGCAGAATTTTGAATATCATTACCGTTCTAATTCAAGAAACAATTTTATGGCTAGGTCTAAAGAAGTAATTTCTCTTGTTACAGTATAATAAAGTATGGGAAAATATCATTAAGGATCTAGCTATGAGTTAACTGTGATTTACTAGAGCCATGAGTGTCTAGTGTGTAGAGACTACCAGTTTCTTCTCTGACATATGCAGATTCTAGAAACGAAAAATAAATAATTGAAGGAACAATTGTTGAGAATTTTTCAAAATTCATAGCATAATAAAAAATACAATTAAGTATATTATATTCAAATATAGAAAATCAAAGGAAAAGAGAAAATCCTGAAAAGTCAGAAAAAACACCTTATCTGATTTAATTCTATCTTATTTTCATTCTTGTTTAAAAAATAAGAATTACAATGAGCTTCTTACTTCAAACAATGTAAGCAATCAGAGAGTGGAGTGAAATATCTAAAATGAAGAATAAAAATACCAACTTGAAATTCTCCATCAAGTTATCTATACTTATAAAGTGATGAAGAAATAGATATTTTCTCAGATAACAAAAACTGAAGAAATTCTTTGCCAGAAGATCCTTTTGTGCAAAAAAAAAGTTAAAAAAAAACAAAACTTCTTCAGAGTCATAAAACATTTTGAAAGAAAGAGAATTAAATCTAAATTTTAAAAGGGAGGGTGTTAGAGAAAGAGTAATTTAGTGCAAATTTTTAAAAATCATTTGCTGATCTAAAATATAACTATTTGCATAAATTAATAATAACAAATATTGGATGATTGTAGCAAATGAATATGTGAAATTAATGACAATAATAACATATGAGATGAGAGAGAATAATTGTAATTATAAATTTATAAGTTAACTTTATACCCATGAAGCGCTGAAGTTTACTTTAGAATAGGAAAAATGTATATTTCAACTCTAGGGCAACTACTAAAAATGTTTTAAAAGTATGATTGATATACTAATAAAATAAAATGGAATATAAGAATGTCAAATTAAAAGTAGAGAAAACAAAGAAAGAAACATTTTTTTGAATACTAAAGACAAATGCGATAACTATAAACCAGCTGCAAATATGGTAGATGTTAATTCATAATCATGTAAATATGATTGCTCTATATTCAACAATTAAAAGACACATCGTTTGCTAAGATTTTCTTAAAAGATCTAACTAGGGCAACCCTCTTGGTTTTTCTGTCCTTTCATTAAATCCTGCTTTCTCAAAAAAAAAAAAAAGGTCTAACTAAATGTTGTCTATAAGAAAGCAACTTTACATATAAATATTCAAGTTAAAAGTAAAGAAATAAGCCTGGTATGGTGACTCACACCTATGGTCTCAACACTTTGGAAGGTCGAGTTGAGAAGATTGCTTGAGTCCAGAAATTTGAGAAAAGCCTACAAAAAATAGCAAGACCTTATCTCTACAAAAAAAAAAAAATCAAAACAATTAGCTGGGCATGGTGATACATGCCTGTAGTCCCAGCTACTCTGGAGGCTGAGGTGGAAGGATCCCTTGGGCTCAGGAGGTCGAAGCTACAATAAGCCATGATTGTTCTATTGCATTCCAAGATGGAAGACAAAGTGAGACACTGACTCAAAAAAATAAAAATAGAAATAAGCAAAGAAATGGGGGGGATTAAAAGTATGTCATGCTAACAACAGTCAAAGAAAGCTAGGGTAGAGTAGCTATACCAATTTTAATAAAAGCAGATTTCAGAATAATAAAAATTATGAGGAATAAAGGCAGACTTTAAATAATGATATAGAGGTAATTTCTCCAAGAGAACATATGATCCTTAATACACCTAATACCTGAGCACAAAATTCATAAAATAAAAACAAAATGAACTTCAAGGAGAAATAGACAACACTCCGTTTTCAGTAATTGATATCGCAGAAAATATCTACAGATATTGTTGACCTCAATAGTACTACCACTCAGCTTGATGTAATTTAAATTTGTAGAATACCCCATATTTTTAATGGGATTATTTTTGTTGTTGTGTTTAGTTGTTTGAGTTCCTTGTAGATACCAGATATTAGTTCCTTGTCAGATGCATAGTTTGTAAATATTTTCTCCCATTCTGCAAGTTGTCTGTTTCCTCTGTTGATTATTATTATTATTATTTATTTTTATTTTGCTGTGCAGAAGTTTTTTAGTTTAAGTAGGTCCCAATTGTCTAGTTTTGTTTTTGCTGCATTTTCTTGTAAGGTCTTAGTCATGAATTATTTGCCTAGGCCAATGTCTAGAAGAGTTTTTTCCCTAGGTTTACTTCTAGTATTTTTATAGTTTCAGGTCTTACATTTAAGTCTTTCATCCATCTTGAGTTAATTTTTGCATATGGAAAAGAGAATGTTCAGTTTCATTCTTTTGGATATGGCTGTCCAATTTTCCCGAAGCCATTTATTAAACAGGGTCTACTTTCTCTAATGTATTTAAATTATAAATATTATTTGTAAATGATTTTGTACCTATAAAATTTTATATGCTAATGTTTGACCAAATGTTTAGAAATTTTTTAGGAAAAAAGATCATTTGTAATAAGGACTTGTCTTAAATTATGACATAGAATGTTTGTATGTGTTGAATTAGTTAATTGATGTCAATTATTAGAATAGGGAAAATTTTTAGTAGAGCTCAAGCCAGAGACCAATGAAAATTAGATTGTGTTTCCAAGGCTTAATGCTTCCTTTCACCCTAATTTGACTATATCTTCCAAAGGAAATCATCGAAGTATTGCCCTTACCAGTAGGACAGACTCAGTATTTGACTGAAGAACAGGAAACCATCATTATTACAAGGTCAAGTATTGTAACTATCTTTAAGATTTAGAGATCCAGGAAGAGAGAAGTTAAATGTGAACAAAGAAAAAGAAATTAACTAGAAAGAATTATTTGGCATACTATTTTGTATTATAAGGGACTATAATTGTCATACATTTGTCAATTAACTCAACATCATTTCAACATTAGTACTTAAATTAGAAACTTTAGTTTTATTTAGTTTCATAAAAGTGAAGAAGCAATAAAGGAGATGATCTTTTGTTCATTGCTCAGAAACCATTGGCCAAAAAAAATTCTAGGACACATTCATCTTTAAACCGTTCATCTCAGAGGCAAGACCTATAACCAGAACTACCTTATACCTATAACTTAATTGATTGTGGGGCCAAGAAATTGGTTGAGTGGATTTCATCATAGTCATTAATATCATAGGTCCATCTGTGAGCAGATGTCTGTGGGTTATATGAGCTGTTTTCTGAATATAAGATTACTTCTTCATCCACTAAACATAGCATTTAGATCATGGAATAATAAATACATCTAAGTGTTAAAATAAAATATTATCAAATAATATGTAAATAATATTAAGTATCCCTCTCCTGTCTTCTAGTCTTTCTATTTCAGACTTCCTCATCTGAATCACTGAGCATAGAATGAATCAAGTGATTCTTTTCTTAGTTCTCCCTATGATGGTGCATATTTAGTGCTATTGTAGATAAAAAGGTGAGAAATTAATGCTTGCATTCATGTGTGTGATAGGTCACTAATGAGTAATTATTTTATAGAGAACTCCACTTTAAAATAAACCTAAGGTGTTTATATGTCCCTGCAGCTTTCTTCTTGGATAGGTTACTATCACTTGATGGGATATGCATTCACAAGAATCCAATGCATGAAAGCATTTGAGAAGATATGCATATATCTGAGTGCATACGTGCATGCATATGTGTGTATAAGTGGATACATTTTAATGGGAATTAACTATTTTACTCATTTTAGAGGAAAAGAAATGATAATGTGTAGTTTCAGTAGCATGCCATAGGTCACACAATTCATAAGTGACAGAGACATTATTCAAAATAAGTTATTTGAAACCACAGTTTAGATTTTTTAGCATTCTAAATCTTGTTTAAAATTCTGGTCATTTAATCCTAAATTTTATTAATAGTTAAATATTAATAACACGTTTACTTTATGTTCATAACTAAATGATACATATGTCTCTAGATAAATAATACATTCCTATTCAACTTTATTGTAAAATTAGGAATGCTAAATATTGCAACCGATATTTCAATAATTCTCCAACGAAAAATAATATAGGAAGGAATATAATAATATAGAAAAATTGGAACTTTTATTAAAAAATTCTTGTGTCTCAAAACCTGTGTTATGTATATCAGAAGTATTAGCCCTTATGCACTATATTAAAAAAACAATCTGTGAAATGATTGCTAATTGTTTTAGGATTATGATTGCCTCTGGGTAATAAAATGTTATAATACTAGAAGTATAAGCAAGATGACTTTGATCCTTCCAGAACTGGTAAGACATTTCTACTGCATAAAGTCTTTCATGACGTAGATTCCTTTTCTTGAGCCTGATGAGGGACATTTTTCTGAAAGTTATATTCTTGCTAGTCAAGTTTTCCTGGTATCTACTTGGAGCTGAAGATTCCTGTGCAATAAGTTGATTAGAGGTTATTACTGGGAACTCTCTACGCCTTATAAGAAAGGAGAGGAGAAAGCAACACTGTACAGAAGTGGGACTGTGATACTGTGACAACAAGGTTCTTTTCCAACAGTAAAGAGCTTCAGAGTTGTGATGGCCTTGTAGTGTTGTCCAAGGTGGGCCAAGAGACTGGACCTTTCTATCAGATTGAACATTTATTCAATGCAGATAGCTGCAAAATGTGTTTCATTCAAATTCAGGCAATAATAAGAAGAAAAATTTGAATGAAAAAAATGTGTTTACAGGATCTTTCTTAAGGCTTAAGTTGCAATGCAATACTTCTACTAATTTTTTTTTTTTTTTTTGATTTGGAGTCTAACTCTGTCGCCCAGACTGGAGTGCAGTGGCCGCTCCAGGCCACTGCAGCCTCGACCTGCTGGGCTCCAGCAATCCTTCCACCGCAGCCTTCCGAATAGCTGGAATTACAGGCACGCGCTACCACGCCCGGCTGATTTTTTGATTTATTGTAGAGATGAGGTCTTGCCAAGTTGCCCAGGCGGGTCTTGAACCCGCGGGTTCAGGCAATCCACTCACTTCAGCCTCCCAAAGTGTGGGATTACAGGCTGAGCCACCGAGCCCAGCTTACTAATGTTTTATTAGTCTAAACATGCTAACATTATAAACTCTCTTCTTGATATTCATTTGTCTAGGTAAAAATTTGAGGGTGAGTGAGTAGGTTATTAAAATGAATAAAAGATAAGTGAAAAATAGAAAACAACTAGTTTTATTTGCTACGAACATGCTAACAAGACTGCTAAATCATAATAATTGAAATAACTTGCCTAGCATCATATGTCCATGTATTAAGTACACTTTTAAAAAATAAAAGTAATCTAACAATTGGATTTTTTTCCCAAAAAAATTTGTATTGTGGGTGTTATTTTTTACTAAGCCAACGAAAAGGGCGGTTCTTAAGTAGTAAGTAACATGTCATTTCATTGCAAGAATTTACTATTCAAATATTTAGCTGGTTATGAATATTTTACATCATAAACAGTACTGCAATGAATATACATTTTTTCACCCACATGTGTGTCTGTAAGATAAATTAACATAAACAGAAATGTAGGGGAAAATAATGCACATTTACAAAAGTAATAGATAGTCACACTGTTCCCCAAAGAGATTGCTTCAGTTTATACACTGATCATTATTGTTTCTGAATGTGTTTTGTACCATATATTTGATATTTTTTCTATATTTCATATTGTTATTCTTTGCCAATTTATCATTTTTACAGTAGTAAATATGATTTTATTTTCTTCCCATATGTTTTGCAACTGGCTGCTCTTTGCACATGACAGGCTGTAAAAATGCTCTTGCTCTGATAGCTTTACTAAATGCTCATAACGTTTAGTGTAGTGTTTTAATATATTTTCTTGGATTAGTATTTAAATATGTTTTTAATCTCTTTCATATATTCTGGAGCTTCTAACATAAAGTTTTTTGTCTTGTTCTCAATTGTTATGGCTCATTGTTTTTATTTGTCTAAGTTCATTAGCTAGGCAGAAAACTTTTAAAAAATAACATTGGGGTTATAATACATATTGTTATGCTATACATTTTGCTTACAACATACTATAGGTAAGATTCATAATGAGTTATTCATTTCTTCAAAGATAGATTAGCTTTCTATTTTTATAGTCTTTGTTTTTGGAATAAAGAAAATATTAGAGCTATCTTCATTCATTTTGTTGTTTTTGTTTTGGTATTAAAAATACATTTTCCACATATGTATTCAGAATTACAAGAGGTGTAGACGATATAGTGTAGCTAGTTAAACACATCTCTTTTCATTCAGTTTCCTCTACATGCTAACTAATGAAAAGGAGACAGCTGTGAATCATTTCCATTAATGGTAAGAAAGAAGGTGGGAATGGGAGTTGGAAGAAGGATATGCCAAGGGCTACCTCACTTTGCATTTCAGGTGCCCACTAATTGCATGGGCTGATAAAACCGGTCATCATATAATCTAGCCAATGTTTCCTGGTGAAGAAAGATTGAAGACTGGTAGGAGAAGGGGTAGAAAGAAGTAACTCATTGAGAAATATTTTCTATCTTCTCTGGATATCCAAAATTAGGCAGAAAGGTGTACTGAAACTTTGCCCTTTTTTACTGTTTCAAGATGAGCACGTTTTACACACACACACACACACACACACACACACACACACACACACACATACACACACACACACGAGAGAGAGAGAGAGAGAGAGAGAGAGAGAGAGAGAGAGAGAGAGAGACACGAATATAAAACACACATATAAGCCAGAGAAAAATCAATAAATCTATTGTCCCTGCACTATAGATTGCAGAATGAGATAGAAAAGAAGTGTCGCTGTGTGGCAGTTAGCAATATATTAAGGTAATGGCTTGGAATGAAATCATTGATTAGGTGAATAAGAAAATGCTATCACTAAATAGCCATCTTTCAACAATTACAATATATTTTCTATTTAAAAAGAGCATCAACTTGGATGGACTTGGAGTATATAATACTTAGTGATCTGTCACAAAAAAAAAGAACTGAGTACCACATATTCTCACTCATAAGCGGACCCTGAACAATTATCATAATACTATAAGAAACGGATTGTCAGTAGTGGTAAACTATCAGTACCTGATCTCAAAGCAGGTGATGTGTGGGCACCAAAGGGAGGCGCAAACTTTACCTGTAGAATGAACATTTGTATACCTAACACTGAATTGTATCCCACATCTTTAGAATATATATATTTTTTTAAAAGAGCATCAACCTAAGGAAGTGGCATTTTTAGCCAAAGAAACACTCAGACACAAGAGAGCCAACACTGGTTATTAAATTGTTCCAGACTAGGGAGAAGAAAGAGAATTATGGGCACCCCACGTATCCTCCCACCTTATCTATAACACTTTTAAAGTGTTTAAAGAATAAGTAATCACTAAGTCATATTGGTTAGAGTTTAAACATCAACATATTGTAGTTGGGGCTATAGCATTGGTTTTATTGAAAACAACCATTTTCTCTTACCTACGGGGTGGGAGGAAATGAAAGGACAGAAAATGAGATATATGGGACAGAAAATGATAATTAATTCTTAATACTTTCATTAATAAAGACTTCTTAATATTATTATTATTAATTTCAGAATCTTTTAGAAAAGTCTTAAGAATTCATTTACTCCACATTCAAAATCCATCTCTAAATCCCCCTTGATATAAATGTATACAAGATACTATTAATCAAAGAACATCAGTGATCGCTTTTAATGAAATTCTACTCTTTAGTCAATTGTGGTTCCTTACATCCCCTGGATTAACATGATAAAAAGCCCTTTTAAATTTTTTAATGTTTTCTTCATGAAGTACTATAAATTTGGGGAAGTCTCAAACATTGAGTAATTCTTAGTAATTAAGTAAACAGATTTTTCCACCCTGCCATACATTTTTGAGGTAAAGACGTATCTATAAAATTAATTTCTTAGCAAATTTGAATGCTTACTGAAATATAATCTCTAAATAAAAATGCTACTATATTTTATTAGAGAAAGGTAAAATTCAGAAACGTACTATTTGATATTTCCCAACAGATTATGCATTTTATGTGACACATGCAATCTTAATTCATTGTGCTAAGAACTGTTGAGAGCATTGCTTTCAAAAAAGTTTTCCAAAATGCCTGCAATATAAAATGAATCTATTAAAATATTAATTAAATATAATTATATTTGATAGCTACATTTGTAATTGTTAGTGTATGTATTCTGTATCCTCATTTCTGTAACACAATCGGTAGGTGAAGCACTTTGTCCTATAGTATTTGCCTGCATAATGTCATATAGCCAATTAGATTCTTGTCTGCAATTGTATTTGCACAAATCACTCTCCTTGTAGGAGCTAATTTAAATTGGTGAAAACAATTACTAACTGATCAAATTAAATTTCTTAAAATTACTTTAAAAAATAGAATTCAGTGTTTTTATCTCTTCTTTGGTTTCACCTTGGTCTTTACAAAAACTTCATTCATTCTTGGTTTGATATAGCCATAATTTTTGTAAAAATAATTGATGGGTTGGCCTTACTTGGCACTGACCTTCAATAAGTTTTCGTTTGTTTGTTTTTATTAAATATGAGAATATTTAGAAGAAAACAACTCAGCAATCATTGAGGCAAATAAATAATTTTTAAAAACATTTTATTGTCTAAATAAACTCATTGGCATACTCAGAATCAAGAATCAGTTCTTGTACATTTATTTGATTGCATTGCTGTTACAATTACACTCTGGAGCTTCAGATCCAATTTTAATTCATCTGGATTAAAATAATTTTATCTCTATAGTATACTATTTGAAGAATTATTTCCATACTATAAATTATTTATTTATTTAGTATGCTATTTGAAGGATATTTCTTTCTCTTATATTGAATTTAATGTTAACAATAATAAAGATAAAAGCAGTGGATTATTCTGTAATTATTTTTACTCATTGGTAAGAAATCAGTTACTCGCTACAAATTTTATGATTTTTACATGAAAAATTTACTTTCTAGGATATGTAGCCATCTTAATATATTCCAGTTAATTGTTGGCATTCACAGTTATACTATATCTAAACAACATTATTTGATTTTTTATTAGATTCATGCCATAAAGAATGAACTGGAAAAAGGAAGCACAATGTTTTATGCTGTCTATGATGTTTACTTAACTTGCAAGCTTGGGGATACTCATTTTTCTCTTTATATAGATCCATTTCCATAAACCTTACCATAGCATAATATCTTCTTAAAGCTAGTAATCATATTCTGAATCTCTTAACGGTATTGTTGGAATGCAAAATATAATCAGTTCATCACAGTTTGGTTTGTTATTAGTTAAACAAATCTTTCTATTTTTTCATACTTCTTTAAAACATTTTTACTTTCAAAGTCTTAACCAGTTTTGTGTTTTAAGAGATTGTCTTACGAATCTCTTATATTTTTAGTACTTAACATAGCACACTTCAGGAGATGGACCTTATTGATGGATGTTGAAAAGATGAGCCAATTAAATCAATCAGTTGAAAACAGTATCTGTGGATCTGAGTGAATATTCTGCCTGTAACATTAAGTTGAACTGAGACATAACACTCAAGTTTCAGATATAATTTTAATTTTTTAAATTTTTTAATTTTGAAGATGTGGGGTATCTTCAGGGTTAGGTATACAAATGTACATTATACAGGTATTCTTGTTGATGAGATGTGGTCCCACCTCCTCCCCTGGCAGTTTCTTGCTACAGCCAATCCCCCCATCCTCCTCCAGACCCAGGCAGTTTCCAACTACTACCAATCCCTTTCTTATAGTATTATGATAATTGTTCAAGGTCCACTTATGAGTGAAAGCATATGGAACTCAGTTATTTGTTTCTGTGATAGATTACTCAGTATTATAGACCCTAAGTCCATCCAAGTTGCTGCAAAGTTCATAATTTTGTCCTTCTTTATGACTGCATAATATTCCATTGTGCATATGTACCACATTTTTTAAATCCAGTCCTCTTTTGATGGGCAGCACGGTTGGTTCCATGTTTTTGCTATTGCAAATAATGCTGCAACAAACATAGGTGCTGCAGGTAACTTTTTCATAGAGTCATTTGAATTCTTCCAGGTATATTCCCAGGAGGGAGATTGCCGGGTCATACGGAGGTTGATTTTTAGATCTTTTATGAACCACCAAACTGTTTTCCATAGAGGTTGTACTAGTTTACACTCCCATCAACAGTGTAGAAGTGTTCCCTTTTCCCCACATCCTCTCCAGCATCGATTGTTTTTTGAGTTATTGATGATGGCCATCCTAACTGGAGGTGGTATTTCAATGTAGTTTTAATTTGCATTTCTTTGATAACTAGTGAAACTGAGCATTTTTTCATGCATCTGTTGGATGTTTGTATGTCTTCTTTTGAGAAGTGTCTATTCATTTTTTTTTTTGCCCACTTCGTAATGGGGCTGTTTTTTTGTTTGTTTGTTTGTTTCTTCCTTTCTGATACATTTGAGTTCATTGTAGACCTTAGAGGTTAGGCCTTTGTCAGATATACGGTTGGCAAATATATTGTTCCCAGTCTGTGGGCTGTCTCCCTGCTATCTTGATGGTTTCTTTGGCTTTGCAGAAGCGTGTCAGTTTGGTGAGGTTTCACTCAAAGAAATCAAAGATGACACAAATGGAAAAATATTCCATGCTTATGGATTGGAATAATCAACATTGTTAAGATGTCCATTCTACCCAAGGCAATCTATAGATTTAATGCAATACCCATTAAATTACCAGCAGCATTCTTCTCAGACCTAGAAATGATAATACAAGAATTCATATGGAAACATAAATGACCACAAATAACCAAAACAATCCTCAGCAAAAAAAGAAAAAAAAAAGCAGGAGGTATCATACTCCCAGACTTTAAACTTTATTATAAAGCTACAATAATCAAAACAGCCTGGTATTGGTACAAGAACAGGCATATAGACCAATGGAGCAGGACAGAGATTTCAGAAGCAAAACCTCAATTTCTCAACCAATTCATCCTTGACAAAGCTTCCACCATCAACCACTGGGGAGAGGAGAACCTATTCAGTAAACGGTGTTGGGAAAACCAACTGACCACATCCAGAAGATTAAAACAAGAGCCCTATCTATCACCATACACAAAAATCAACTCTTTTATGAATCACCAAACTGTTTTCCACAGAGGGTGTACTAGATTACACTCCCATCAAAAGCATAAATGTAAAACCTCAAACTATAAGAAGCTTACCTGCATAATGAATATTTGCATATCTAATCCTGAATTGTACCCCACATTTTTACAATTAAAAAAAATAAAAAAGAACCTTAGAGATGCAGGGAAGACACCCTTATGAAAATTGGAACTAGCCACCAATTCCTGATCAGATATAATTTTTAGATTGATTCTTGGTCAGGAGAAGCAGAATACCAAAATGAATCTGGATAAATAAAGTTATTATTCCTCAGTTAAATCTTAATTGTTCCTGAAGCTGTGCACGGTTACCACTGAAGCTAAGTCAAAGGAATTACAAGATTAAATATAGATACAGTATCAAGCAGTTATCTAGACATGAAAGCATTTCGTGTACAACTTTAAGGCTAATGGTTTTATCTATGTGAAAGCAAATCCAAGGTTTAAGAAAATCCTCAAAAGATGAGTAACAAAACCGGGCTCGGTGGCTCAGCCTGTAATTCCGCGCTTTGGGAGGCTGAGGTGAATGGATTGCCTGAGCGTGCATGTTCGAGACCCACCTGGGCAACTTGGCGAGACCTCATCTCTACAATAAATAAAAAAAATCAGCCAGACATGGTAGCACATGCCTGTAATTTTGGCTACTTGGAAGGCTGAGGCAGAAGGATCATTGGAGTCCAGCAGGTTGAGGCTGCAGTGGCTGGGAATGGCCACTGCACTTCAGTCTGGGCAACAGAATGAGACTCCAACTCCAACTCCAACTCCCAAAAAAAAAAGATGAGTAACAATTTGAGAACTCATACAGAAAACATCAACTAGTGAATTATTAGAAGATTAAATCAAAGAAGAAGAAAACATAGAAGGCAATGCTGAAAATAGGCTTCCATAAAAAGAATGCACAGTTATTAGGTCATAAGAGGGGAATTTGCTCATAATGGAGTTAGCATTACAAGTTCCTAAAAGTGGCTGTCAGAGTAAGTCAATATTCAGAGCATAGACAGCAAAGAAATGTGTCATAGAACACCAGGGTCCATTTTGAGAACAGTTTTTAATAAGCCAGAATCTTTAACATAGAGAAATATCAGGTCTATTATTATTATTATTTTAATAATTTATATTCTATGTATTTGCCTTATCTCTGAATGTGCTGCTTTCCACTCAACTGATAAACTTAGAAATATATTTTGACTCTGACATAATGTGCTGTGACTTCTACTGAGAATTTTCCAGGTCCTATTCCATTGTCTTGTCAACAGATTATTTATCTTGCTTGAAATCTGCTTTGATTGAAATCATTCTACAAAAAGAGATCTCTGCACACATATGTTTGTTGCAGCTCTATTCACAATAGCAAAGACATGGAACCAACCATGCTGCCCATTAAAACTGGGCTAGGTCTAAAAAATGTGGTACATATACACAGTGGAATATTACGCAGCAATAAAGAAGGACTAACAAATGAACTTTGCAGCAACTTGGATGGATTTAGAGTCGATCATACTCAGTGATCTATCACAGAAACAAAGAAAAGAGTAACATATGTTCTCACTCATAAGCAGACCTTGAACAATTATAATGCTATAAGAAAGGGATTGGCAGTAGTGGGAAACTGTCAGGGGAGGGAGAGCAGGATTGGCAGTTGAGGGAAACTGCTAGGGGAGGGAGGGGCACACCTCATCAACAAGGGTACCTGCATAATCAACATTTGCATACCTAATCCTGAATTGTACCCCACAACTTTGTAAAAAAAAATTATCTTAATTACTTCAACTTACCTTTGATAAGAGTTATTCTGGTGTAGCTTTCCCCACCTCTTTACTTTTAATCAATCTGTATCTTTAAAGTGGGGTTCTAGTATACAGCACATAATTTTAAAAATTACTTTTAAAACATTGTATTGGTGTAAGATGTACATATGAAAAAATACACAGTAATTTTTAAATTTATTTTAGAGATGGGATCTTACTCTGTTGCCCAGCACACTATAGCCTTGAACTCCTGGGCTCAAGCAATCCTTCCAACTCAGCCTCCCAAATAGTTGGGACTACATATGTGCTCTACAGCGCTTGGCAAAATGAATTTTTATAAACTGAATATACCTATATAATCTACACATAAATCCAGAAATATATTATTAGCACCCCAGAAGTGCTCTCAGGCTTATAGTTATCATATCCCACCATGTATTGTAAATATCCTTATTTCAAAGTGTACGTGGAAGAAGTCAGTTTTGTATCCATTTATACATTAATTTCAACACTCTCAACAGGTTCATAATGTGTGGAGCTTTGACATATCTGAACTGGTTGTAATATTTTACTGATTCCTTCATTAATGCGTCGTATATAATATTGGCCTATATTTATGTTACATTTGACTTTTACTTTTCATAAAGATAATCCTATAACAACTTGGGACTGAATGTTTCACTCTAAAATTCATATATTAAAACCCTAACAGTCAGTGTGATGGCATCTGAAGATGGAGACATTGAGGGATAATTAGGGGCAGATGAGATCATGAACCTAGGATACCAATGACAATATTAATGTCCTTATTTTAAGGGATTGATAAACTAGTTCTCCCTCTTTCATTCTCTCTTTTCTTTCCTTTTTTATTTCTAGAACTTTTTCTGTGCATATGTAATGAGGAAATGCCATGTAAACACACAGCAAGAAGGTGCTCAACTGTAAGCTGGAATGAGAGCCCTCAACAGGAGCTAGGTCAGTCATCATCTGAATCTTGAAATTCCTAGCCTCCAGAATTGTGAAAAAATACAACTCTGCTCATAAGTCAATCAATTCATGGTATTTTGTTATAGAAGCACAAGCTGACTAACACATATGGTCTTACTAATCAAATAACCTAGCCTTACTTCTAAGTGTTTTTTAAGAAAAATTTTAAAATCATAATTTTCTGTTCAACTTGATTGAATGATTTTCCTGACAACTTTCAAAAATAATTTTTGAAATGTATTAATTGATGATAATTTCCTAGATCTTTAGGTAACTTAAAACTTATGTTTGATATTCAGTTGAATTACATAATGGATAATAATCAATATCTAGATAAATTTTAAATAAAAAGTGATACTAAAATATTGACAAATAAACATAATTTAAATTTATTTGCATATAATTCTGTTGTACGCTATAAAGAGGCTATACTTCTGTATCTTGTTAATGAATATATTTGCTTTTGCCACTTTAAGAAGCTATAAAAAAGATGTACTTGGGCATTTCATGAAAGTTCTAGCAAATGAGCTTTGCTAATCTGCTAAATTGTTTGCATTCAACAATTCTCAGTTATCTAGTCTCATCAGATTTTCTGAAGTAGAACTTAGTTATGCTATTTAAATTTATTAACTCTTAAGATAGTCAGAATGGGTTAGGAGCAATAGTGACAGAAAAATGCAATTGCACATGCATGCTTTTATCAAATAAAAATATAGTCCCATTCTAAACAAGTGATTCTCAATAACTTTGGTGTTCAGTGACCTTTATACTCTTGATACTTATAAATATTAAAGGATTTTTGTTTATATGGATTATAGCTATCAATATTCGCCAATTAGAGAAAATAAGAAATAAAAAAATATTGATTTATCTGAGGAGAGTAAAATAAATAAATTGCATGTTAATATAATTAACATAGTATTAGCCTAAAATATCTAAAGAGAAAACTACTATCTAAAAACAAAGTATCAATTTTAAGGACAAAATTAAGTGAATTGTATTTAATTTTATTTATAACACTGGGTCTAAAAAGAAGTCATAAACTATTTTAAAATCATACAAAATTTTCTTCCATTTTACTTTCTGGGTTTTCATATAAATAACCTCTCCTATGACTGAAAGTTATTCTTTGCTTTATATTTCATTTCTATGGAAAGTAAAGATTCTGTGTTTTACCATACAAATTTTCTGTTATCTATGTTGATATTATTATGTCTTTGATTATTTAAGAAGACATACAATAACCAAGCTCTCCTATTTATGCAAAAGCTGAGATTTTTATCAATATGCTATTTTGTATATATGTTTTTAAATGTCTAATTGTAGTTTTGATTAAATAGAGAACTGAGTACTGTAAGCCAGGAACTCATCATCTTAAGTGTTCAATTTCCTCATAGCATTTTTGGGGACTTTATAGCCTTTTAAAAAATAGGACTCTAAGTTCTTCAAAGAAAAGGAATAAAGAAAGAAAAAATGCAGATACTTTTTATATGTGAAACTATCTTTGAAATTTTCTGTAGGAGTCCTAGAATATTACAAAGATTTGTTCTTTTGCTTTGTACAAAGAGATTATAGAAATAATTACCTGTGTTTTTGATGTTACTATTATAAAAGCTTCATAGAGATAATTGATTAATCAGAAGGTACACTCAATGTTCCTTAGATTAAATTTTATGGATTAAATGTTACCAATAAAAATATTTCAGAAATTGTATGCTTTGTGAGTTGTCCTTGGATATTTATTAATGCCTATGATTTTCCTCATTATTTATTTTTAACCTCAGGAGAAACACTGATCAAAACTCCTATGCAATAGTTTTGTCAAATTTTCCAATATTGATCAATAAACAATTATTGTTTTGCATGGTGACACTTGGAAATTTCAGTATACTATTGTTAGTCATAGTTTTATTTATTATTTAAAATGTTTACTTTGCCACATTATTATATTATTTCCTTTAATCTAACATCTCTAGGCTATTTTTAAGTGGGAATGGGCATCAGACTTATGCATTGAATTTATAAAAATACTCATGTCTACATATATCAATTTTTATTGTCCATAACAAATTACCACAAATTAATGGAATAAACAATTCTCATTTTTTATCTCAGTTTCTGCAGATCATAATACCGGACACCAACTTTTTGGCCTTCGGAAAGTTTCAATATTGCATGACTCTGGATTTGCAGACAAAGCTAAGAAATCCAATGTGGTAAATTAATACTCTTGCCAAAATGAAAGAGATTAATCAACATTATTTTGACTGTCAAAAAATTGTGAATAATTTAAACGGTAAAATAATGAAGCAGATTAGTGAATGCCCCGTCTAGTGCAGCCTTCCAAGTTATCTTGGTCTTTCATTGTCCTTGAGATTTTTGCTTTTTTTTTTTTAATATTCAATATTTTTTATTATGATATTGTGGGATAAAGGAAATAATATAATAATGTGGCAAAGTAAACATTTTAAATAATAAATAAAACTATGACTAACAATAGTATACTGAAATTTCCAATTATGGGTTAGGTATACAAAAATGCTTCGTTCAGGTACCCTTGTTGATAAGAGGTGTCTCCCCAACCCCAGACAGATATTTACTACCATTAATCCCATCACCCTCCCCCACCCACCCATAGTTTACCACCCCGGTCAGTAAATTTATTATTGTAATACGTTGGATTATAAAGGTATACTATATGAGTGAGAATATGTGATACTCAGTTCTTTGTTTCTGTGAGAGGTCACTCAGTATTATAGACTCTAGTTCCATCCAGGTTGCTGCGAAATTCATGATTTTGTTCTTTTTTATGGTTGCGTAGTATTCCATTGTG
>CAUYQG010055849.1:0-10309 GCA_963574415.1 Tarsius wallacei | reverse complement strand
TGCAGTGGCCGCTCCCGGCCATTGCAGCCTCGACCTGCTGGGCTCCGGCGATCCTTCCGCCTCAGCCTTCCAAGTAGCTGGAACTACAGGCGCGCGCTACCACGCCCGGCTAATTTTTTGATTTATTGTAGAGATGAGGTCTCGCCAAGTTTACCCAGGCGGGTCTCGAACCCGCGGGCTCAGGCAATCCACTCACCTCAGCCTCCCAAAGCACGAGATTACAGGCTGAGCCACCGAGCCCGGCTCATTCTCTCCATTTTAAAGATGAAGACTCTGAGGCTTACATAGCTTTGATCCAGTATACTTTTGCCTCTACAATGATGAATTCTAGATCAACACCCCAGTTTTTCCCTCCTTGTCTGTCGCAGTACCTATCTCTCCAACTATACAGAGAACACTGTCTCTTTAACCTGCTGACAAATGAAACTAAGTTATAAACTAAACCTAAGGTAACCCTTTCCTATTTTCCTATTATCATCAATGGCACCTTCACAGTTTTGTAGTTTTTAATTTTAATGTTTGTAAGAGGAAACAATATATAGTAGAAAAGAACATGAAAGAAAACTGGAATCTGACCTGAGCTTACTGTTTGGTTTCACAATTTTCTAGCTCTCTGCCTATATAAGCTATATATAACGTCTCTGGTGCTTAAGTTTCCATAAATAAAGGAAGGTTAATAGTAATATTAACTCATATGGCTATATGTGGGAGAAATAAAATATATGGTGCTAAAGCCATTTTTTAGGGAAAACTAATCTCTCCAGTATGGAGCGCTCATTTGTTCATGCTCCAGTATATATATATATATTTGTTGTTGTTGTTGTTTAGTTTTGTTTTGTTTTGAGTCAGAGTTTCACTATTGTCCAGGCTGGAGTGCAGTGGCACGTTCATGGCCACCGCAGCCTCGACCTGCTAGGCTCAGGTGATCCTTCCGCCTCAGTCTTCCAAGTAGCTGGAACTACAGGTGCATGCCACCTACCTAGCTAATTTTTTGATTTATTATAGAGATGAGGTCTCGCCAAGTTGTTCAGGCTAATCTCGAACCCTGGACTCAGGCAGTCCTCTCACCTCTGCCTCCCAAAGTGCTGGGATTACAGGCTTGAACCACCATGCCCAGCCTCCAATCTGGATAACCTTTGTCAGACACACCACTCTCTCACATAAGTATCTGTGATGGTTAAATTTATGTGTCAACTTGACTGGGCCACAGGGTACCCAGTTTAGATAATATGTCTGGGTGTATCTGAATGAGATTAGCATTTGAATCAGTGGACTCAGTAAAGTAGGCTGCCCTCTCCAATGTTGGTGGGCATCATCCAATCTACTGAGGGCCTGAAAAGAACAAAAAGGCAGAGGAAGGAGAATTTGCCTCTTTTTTTTTTCCTGCCCCACCACTTGAACTCCTCTTATCTTCTTCTGCCCTCAGACTGAGATTTAAGCCATCAAATTTCCAAGTTCTCAGGCCTTCGGACTTGGACTGAATTATACCACTTGGCTTTCCTGGGTCTCCAACTTGCAGATCGCAGATCATGGATGAGTCAATTCCTCATAGTAAACCACCATATATATATCCTATTGGTTTTATTTTTCCGGAGAATTCTGGCTAATACAGTATATAAAGTATATAGTTTATTTGCTGAATAAACTATAAACTCAGCTCCGCATGTACAGACCCTCACATGTACAGACCCACACAACTGCCTACTCATGCATTTCTCCAGCCTCACTCTATGAAACACTCCAATGGAGCCCTTTGGTTCAAGTAGGTCACAAGATTTATGGCTTCTTGTTCCTCAGCATTCTGTCCCTTCATGAAGGGCGTCTCCATGCTCTTCCATTCCTTTTTCTAATCCAGGTATATTCTGTCCTTTATGATCCAGGTTGGCAGCTAAGAAGCAGTGGGGTGTCAGGCTCAAATCATTGCATGCATGCAGTTCAGAATCAAGGCATGAACAGAGAGTATGTGTTGGGCCTCTCTTTTTATGTGGGGCCTGATTATATGGGCTTAACTGTTTATTATTCAGAACAATATGATAGACAATATAACCTGAAAAGTTTCTTTTAACAAAATGCCAGGTAAAAATAAACATTCTTTGAAATGCATAACTGAGCTGGCAAAAAGGAAAGGAAAATTAGCAGAGGTCGAAAGTGAAGAGAGTTGGAAATCAAAATGGTGATCTGATATTGAAGTTACCCTGGGGCATTTGTCACTCTCAGAGCCTTGCAGTTCAACACCTATTCTGAGACTAAGAAGCAAGGAAGGCCTGAGCAAGGTAGAAAATTGGAACTGAGAAATAACAGCCTTCTTTTTTTTTTTTTTTTTTTGAGTTGGAGTTAGTGGCACACTCACAGCCACCCCAGCGTTGACCTGCTGGGCTCAGGTGATCTTTCTGCCTCAGCCTTCCAAGTAGCTGGAACTACAGGTGCGTGCTACCACACCCAGCTAATTTTTTATTTATTGTAGAGATGAGGTCTTGTCAAGTTGCCCAGGCTTGGTCTCAAACCCACGGGTTCAGGCAACCCACTCACGTCGGCCTCCCAAAGCGCTGGGATTACAAGCTGAGCCACCGAGCCTGGCCAAAAACAACCTTCTTAAATTCCTCTTCAGTGAAATGACTGACCTCAAAAATCCACCCATTGGCAAAGGGAAAAGACAAGGAAACCTGTTTGCCTTAGCCTCGCCTCCAAGTAGGGAATTTATAGTCATAAATTCTCTCTACCCTGAGAATTTATGACTAAAGACCTACTTATACATCAGTTTGGGGCTCAAGTTTACACTATGAACACGGTCTAGGAAGCCCTCAGTCAAGAAATTAAAAGTGGTCCCAGATTAAGAGTAATAGAGGATGCCTAGAAGAAGCAAATATAAATCTCCTTTGATGGGATACATCTCAAAGGAGATAATCAGACCATTCAGGAGTCCCACAGATAAAATTCTGAAAAAAAGCTATTGCCAACTCAAAATACCAAGAAAAATTACAGCTAAAAACAAGGATCTTAGCAGACAAAAACTGAGAATTCACCGAGAGTCTTACTAAAGGAACTTCTAAGGGATATTAATTCAAAAGAAAGAAACTGATCCCCAAAAATCTAAATTACAAAAAGGAATAATGAGAAAAGAAACAGTAGACATGTGGGTGAATCTAAACATCTGATTCCAGCAATGTAAGTAAATGTCTGTCAAATCATTAGCTAATCACTAAGGTAACTGAGCAGACTTAGAAAGCCACATATGAGAAAGAATACAGACTTTATAGAAATAGATAAGAACAAATAACAAACAGCAGCAATAAACTATGGGAATGGGAGGGAGAATTCATTTCCAGAATGGCCACATTATAGTATACAAAACATCCAACTCTCAACAAAAAATTGAGAAATGTAAGAAACAAACAAAAAAGTGAGAGAAAGAAAAGTAGGTCCATACAGAAAGAAAAAAGCAGCCAATAGAACCACATCCCTAAGGAAGCTGAGCCATTGAACTTACTAGAGTAAGACAATAAATCAGCTATTTTAAATATGTAATAAGAACTAAAAGAAACCATGTTCAAAGGAACTATATAACAATATCTTACCAAATAGAGAATGTCAATAAAGAAATAAAAATTTATTAAAAGGAACCAAATAGAAATTCTAGAGTTGAAATGTACAATGAAATAAAAATTTTGCTATAGGGCTCAACAGCAGATCAGAATCAGCAAAACTGAAAATAGGTCAATTGAGATTATCCAGTCTGAAGCAAAGAAAAGGAAAAAAAAGAAGGCAATGAATAAACCTGTGGGACACCCTAAAGCATACCAATATATTCATAATCGGAGTCACAGAAGAGAGATAGGAATAGAAAGAATATTTGAAAAAATAATGGCTAAAACTTCCCAAATGTCATGAAAAACAACAATCTGCATGTCCACAGAGCTTAATACATTCTAAGTGGGATAAACTCAAAGATATCCATACTTAGACATATCATAGTTAAGCTATTGAAAGCTAAAGACAGAGTTTTGAAAGCAGTGAGAAGTGAGTCATCAAGTCCTAGGAAACTTTCATAACACTAATGGTTGATTTATCATTAGAAACCAGTGAGGCTAAAAGGCAGTTGGAGTGCATATTTAAAGTACTGAAAAGAAAAGACTGTCAACCAATAATTCTATATACAACAAAACTATCCTTCAAAAATGAAGGACTAGGCCAGGAACCATGGTTCATGCTTGTAATCCCAGCACTTTGGGAGGCTGAGGCGAGAGCATCACTTGAGGCCAGGAGTTTGAGACCAGCCTGACCAACATAGGGAGACCTTGTCTCTACAGAAAATAAGTAAATAAAAAGTAAGCAGACATTGGCAAGGTTCATTTAAAAATAAATAAATAAAGGACCTAGTTCCATCATTACACCATGAGGAACTCCACTGACCTGCTCCTAAGTACAAATTATTGAAAACAACAAAATAGCTGGACAGGATGTCTCATGCTCATAATCCCAGCACTTTAGGGGGTCAAGGCAGGAAGAAACCTTGAGGTCAGGAGTTCAAACAGTGAGCTATGATCATGCTGCTATACTACAGCCTGGGTAACATAGCAAGACCCTGTCTCTACAAAAAAATGTTAAAAATTAGCTGGGCATAGCGGTTCACACCTGTAGGACTAGCTACTTGAGAGGCTGAGGTGGGAGGATGGCTTGAGTTCAGGAGTTCGAGGCTGTAGTGAGCTATGACTGAACCACTGTACTCTAGCCTGGGCAACCGTGTGAGACCCTGTCTCTAAAACTAAACAGCGACAATAAAGAAAAACCAAAACCAAAAAACCCAAAAGACTCTGAGAATGGTCCCACAAGCCAACAGCAAATGAAGAAACATCTCTTCAAGAAAATCTATAAAAATTTGCTGCAATGGACTGAATTTGTATGTTTCTACAAAATTCATATATTGAAACCTTAATTCCAACATTATGGTATTTAGAAGTGAGGCCTATGGGAGGTAAGTAGGCCCTAAGGGTGGAGCCCTCATAAGTAGAATGAATGCCCTTAGAAGAAGCCAGAAAGCTAGCTAGCTTCTCTTTCCGCCATATGAGAAATATAAAGAGAAATCAGCTGTCTGAAAACTGGAAGAGGGCCCTTACCAGAACCAAACCACGCTATCATTTTGATCCCACACCTTCAGCCTCCAGAACTATGGGAAATAAATGTTTATTGCTTAAGACACTCAGTCTGTGATAACTGTGAGAGCAAACTGAACTGACTGAGACATTTGGAAAGACTAAGTGAGACCCAGTTTTTAAATCAAGATTGCTGCCTCCCTTCCTCCCCCAGTTGTGAGGCAGAGGCTCCACTCCACCCTGCCACAGCCAAGAACACGAGGCTCTTTTTTCCTCGGGCACTCAGCTGGAAGGCTTTCTTCCTAGGAGGAGCAGGAATTTAATGTTTCTCATCCTGCCCCTAGTTTTCCATTGTTGAGGCTAAGTCCCAGGTGAGTGTGGTCCAGGGGAAATGTTCCTTTTTTTCTGCCTAACCCACACTCATGGAAAGGAAGCTCCACCTTGGGTATGGCACACTGAGAACACTGGAGGAAAAGCAGTAATAGTGAAATGCAAATCAAAACCACGATGAGACTAATTCTTCATACCCCATAGGATGGTTATAATAAAAACAAAAACAAAGAGAAAAAGAATGTGTTGGTAAGGAGATATGCGGAAAAACTGGAACCTCATATATTACTAGTGGAAATTAAAGTGGTGTGGCTGTTTGGAAGACAGTCTGGCAGATCCTCAAAAGGTTAAATGCAGAGGTACCATGTAACCCAGCAACCCATTCCTAGAAATACACCTAAGATAATGGAACGCTCCCATTTATATAAAACATCCAGAAGATGCTTTTCTGTAGCAAAAAGAGTTGAGTAATCATTGCCAGGAGCTGGAGGGGAGGGAGCAGCAGGCACTGAATGTTAATGATTATGGGGTTTCTTTTGGGGGTGACAAATATATTCTGGAATTAACAGTTGGGCACTGTTGTACACTGTTTATGAATATAAAATGTCCACCAAATCACAAACTTTCAAAGCATAGAATTTAATAGTATGTGAATTGTATCTTTAAAAAAAAGAAATAGTTACTTTTCACTTGGTTGTTATGGCTTAGGAGGTTGAAAATCACTTGGTCAGCCTTATGTAGTGTCAACCAAAGACATATCTTACCTCAGTTCCTGTTTCTCTCCAATCCCAAGCCCGACTGCCCCCGGGCCATACTTTGCAGTCCTTATAGTTTGTAGTAGAGCCTTGTACTTTCATTTGCCCCCATGAAAGGGAAACAATTTCAGGGGAAGACATAAAGAACTGAACTGCAACCTGAAATTAAAAGAAAAATATACTACATCAGTTATAAAGTGAGGTTGAAGCAACTTCAAAATACAGAGATATGCATACAGGGATAAGCCCCCATTCTCCATGATTTAAGAAGCATCTTTCTCATTTATGTGGTTGTCACTTCTGTAGAGGTCAAAAAAGTAACGGCTGTTCTTGGAATCCCGAATCATCCAATCATGGAAACCAGATAATATGATTACTTCTAAGACTCCAGAGGGAATCTTCCGATATTTTTTTTGAGACGAAAAAATTTAAAGGTGGAGATTTACTTTAGTATGATGAAGTGAGTGGGACATATTCCCTCCCCTAAAAGAAATGACAAAGCTAGAAAAAACTGTTAAAAACAACCATTTATCACTCTAGAAATAAAAGTAAAGGCACATCACAAACTTAGAAGTGATTATTCACGAAAATCGCTGAATTTCAGGTAAGAACAGCAAGAGTTTATTTTGTCCTTGTCAGTTTTGTTGACACCGAAGTTCAACTAGGTTGGGGAAGGACATGAAAATGTCCTTGCTGTCACTACCAGAGGAGGTCTGCTTGACATGGTGCAGTATCAGTTTAAATGATCTCAATGGCAAGCACACACAGATGGCAGGTGGCTCTGCTTGCCTCATGATGCCTTTCATTTGGGGCAACTCCGGATTGGCAGACTGGGCAGGGATTTCACAGGAATTTCCCTGAAGTATATAGCCAGAGGGGGCTTTATAAACTCTCCACATATCCTGACTGCAAAGGGCATATGCCAGGTGTACTTAAAGAAATTTCCTGAACGGTTTCAGGGTATACTTCTGCTTGAATTCTGTTTGTCAGAATATAGTCATATGGTCACATTCATTTGCAGAGAATGCTAGAATATGTATTGTTTATTCCAGGAGGCAATGTGCCCAGCTAAAGATTAGGGATTTCAAGAGAGGAATATATACTGGAGAAATATGAGTTTCTGAGATAATTATACTCACAATTCAGATTTTTTAAAGGAAATTTTGGATACCCTTTAGTCTAGTCTGGTTTAGATCATGAAATTGTTTTTTTTTCTTTTTCTTTTGACCTCTGTACCCCACTCTCAGTATTAAGGACTCTGGGTAATTATCAGTATTGCATTTCAACTCCTTCTTCTTATGTATTTGGTAGCATCTCCCTTTATTACATTTCATTAGCATGGTCACGTTAACTTCTCCAGGTGTTTAGTGTTTATCAGCTTGCCACCTGTTCTTCTTTTACAATGTCTGAAAACTTTCTACTCTGAAGTTAATGTTTAAAATCTGTGTCTTAGCCGGGCTCAGTGGCTCAGCCTGTAATCCCGCGCCTTGGGAGGCTCAGGTGAGTGGACTGCCTGAGCCCGCAGGTTCGAGACCCGCCTGGGCAACTTGGCGAGACCTCATCTCTACAATAAATCAAAAAATTAGCTGGGCATAATAGCGCGTGCCTGTAGTTCCAGCTACTTGGAAGGCTGAGGCGGAAGGATCGCCGGAGCCCAGCAGGTCGAGGCTGCGGTGGCTAGGAGCGGCCACTGCACTCCAGTCTGGGAGACAGAGTAAGACTCCAACTCAAAAAATAAATAAATTAATTAATTAAATTAAATAAAGTCTGTGTCTTTTATTTCATAATCTGTGAACAGTGTATAATAATAACGGTCATAACAACAATAGTAATAATAGTATCTGCAAATTTCAGAATAAATATTGAAGGCACATATAATTTCCACTTTCAAGTAAGGAAAGTAGTACTCTAAGTTTAAGTAACTTCAACAAGGTTATAATGTCTGAGTGGTAAAGGTGAGATTTGAACCTAAATCCTTCAGACTTCAAAAGTCATTATACCACATATCTTGCTATTAGAAAGATTCTTCTGCAAGTACATAAGCAGTCTTTTCCAAAGCATAGAGTTACCTCTAAAATCCATTTCCTCCATGGAATTCATCAAAAAAAGAAGTAATGGTTTCCTCATGCCTTTCTCAGTTTGATGATAAAATCATAATTAAGAAATTGTCTGATCTTCATTATTCGTTTCCTTCTGTAGAAACTTTGCATCCTCTAATTTCTTCAAAACACCTGACATGTTTAGTTCATTGTTGGGAATGGAATTTTGTTTCCTTAATCATCATTAAGGGAATTTGTCCTTTATTAGTATTTGCTGATACATAATTTGTATTCTACAAATTGAGTTAATATGTATATTCTTGGTTTATTTATATAGTACATGTGAATCTGCATAACTGTGTCCAAGATTATAATCTCTCAAAGCACCACATAAAAACAGATACCTAAAAAACACTTTTTCTGTTGTTGACAACTTTACTTAATATATGCTGGTAACTAGTTATAAAAGGTTTTAAAAGTAGTTTTCTTTACAGTTAGAATTTGCTTTCAGTTGCCTTTTCAATTCTATGCAAGAAACATTTTGAATGAATTACATGTGTAATTCATTGTGCTAAAAGCTGATAGAAGAAATAATTAGGAAGGTAGGGTTACTCAAAAATAGGTGGAATCATTCTATGACTTCAAGAAAAAAGATCAAAATCTAGAGAGAATGTTAGATATATATCAATATACCATTAACTGTAATACAAATTAGATTGTGATAAGTCCAGGATGAGTAGAGAATTTTAATGCTAGGTATCGATAAACATTGTAACAAATGCAAACAAAGCACAATGTCAGTGTGATATCACTACTATATACCATGGGTTACAGTTAAGGATATAGCTGGATGGTAAACTGAGTTCAGTTTATGATGGATATCATACATATGTTTAAGACATACATTAATTGGACTTAGATGTTAGAGAAAATGCAGTCACAAAATGTGAACAGAAGTGGCATAATGTGATACATGATTTTAAAAGGTACATAAGGTAGTATAAAAGGTAGCTGCTTCTTTCATATTGTGTGGAAGAAATTATGTCCCATTGGTACACATAAGCTAAGTGAGTAAAAACATGAAGGTAAGGGTAGAGCAGGATGTATTAAGAATGGTTCTTGGAAAACCAGAATCAGAATCATATCATGTGCTTGTAGATATTTCAGCTCCAACAGAGATCCACGAAGAATTTCAGGAAGTAGCCAAAAAATCTTTTTTCATCAGTTGATGGACATTTGGGTTGTCTATAATTTTGGCTATTAGGAACAATGATGTTATGAACATTTGTATACAAGGTTTTGCATGAACATATATGCTCATTGTTCTCGTGTATATCTAGGAAGGGATCTGCTAGTTCAAATGACAACTATATGTTTATCATTTTAAGTAACTATCAGACTTTTCCATAGTAGAGGCACCACTTTACAATTCTGCTAGCAGTGTATGGAGGTTCTCATTTCTCCACATCCTTGTTAACACTTGTAATTTTCCACTAAAAAAAAATTCTAGCCATCATAGTGGGTGTAAAGTGATAGTTATAGTTTTGGTTATTTATCTTCTTGATGATTAATGATGTAGCATTTCTTTTCATTTGCTTGTTGGCTACTTGTATATTTTCTTTCAAGAAAGGTCTATCAAATCTTTTGTCTATATTTTAATTGGATTGTCTTTTTTTATTATTGACGTGTTAATATATTCTAGATGAGTCCCTTATTAGATATATTATATTCAAAATTTTTTCTAATCTGTAAGCTTTTGGCTTTCCTGATACGTCTTTATTTTATTTTATTTTTATTTTTTGAGTTGGAGTCTCACTCTGTTGCCCAGACTGGAGTGCAGTGGCCGCTCCCGGCCACCGCAGCCTCGACCTGCTGGGCTTGGCGATCCTTCCGCCTCAGCCTTCCAAGTAGCTGGAACTACAGGTGTGCGCTACCATGCCCAGCTAATTTTTGATTTATTGTAGAGATGAGGTCTCGCCAAGTTGCCCAGGCAGGTCTCGAACCCGCGGGCTCAGGCAATCCACTCACCTCAGCCTCCCAAGGTGCAGGATTACAGGCTGAGCCACCGAGCCCAGCTTTTTATTTTTATTTTTTA
>CAUYQG010055843.1:0-10975 GCA_963574415.1 Tarsius wallacei | reverse complement strand
CAAACCTTTCAGTAAAACTGATGCCTCAGAAGTCAGTCTGAGTTTATTGGTTTCACAACCCAATAAAAGACAGGGAGATAATCCTGGAGACAGGGAGTTTTAGAAATTCTCATGGCACCAGTGGTGGTCATCAGAGTCGCTAGCACCCAGGGGGATGAAACAGAGACTCACTGGGGTGCCAAGCAGCTCAGCAACCCACTCAAGGCTGGCAGCAGGCCCAGCCTATGCCCTCTGCCTGGGTGCTTGTTTTTTGCCCCCATTCCCATTTTCCTGGGTTCTCCTTTTGAGCATTGGAGGTCATCATGCCCTGCTTCTTTTTCATCCAATGAACACGGTCCAGAAACTTGGAGTGATTTTCCAAAGTCATATGCTACACTGGAAATGAGGAGCATAACCTGAGGCATCTGCTAGGGCTTTCCTTACTGGGGTTTGTCTCCTCTTTCTCTGAGAAGTGGGATTTATTTTCTTTTATTTTTTGAGTTTCATTCCCCTTTGGTTTTCTGAACTTTTGACACATAAGCCAACATGCCACATTGAACCCTCTAGGCAGGCCACCAGTCCCCATCAAGCTTCCCAACCAGGTTAAATTACAGCTTGGCCCAGCTCAGGGTCCCACCTTTGCAGAGAGGTGATGGGGAGGATGGTGGGACTGATGCCAGTCATGAGGGGTGGATGGTGTGGTGGAGGCCTAACATGATGGGATGGAGAGTAGGGCAGATGCTGGCAAGGAGGAGCTTTCAAAAAATGCCTTGATACCTTGCCAAGGGAGAGATTAGGTGGTAGAAATCAGATCCTCTCTCAGAAATCAAACACCAGCACTAAAAAAGCATGACAAGAGGATGAGGGTTCACCTACGGAGTCCCTAAAAACATCCATATGAAAGACAAAATGAGGAAGGGACAGGAAGCCACCCCGCAGGCCCTGAGAGGAGTGAATTACCAGGACCTTCCTTTAATAAAAAGGGACAAACCACATTGCAAAGCTGAAGGATTTTTTCTTTCTTTTGGTAAGTAAGTCAGGTATGTGCCTCTCTGTTAAATCCATTTCCCTTTTGGTCCCTTCGAGCCCTAGGGCAACACAGGAAATGGTGGATCAGAAGAACTTTCCATAGACAGGTCCAAATACTTGCCTTCTGATGCCACCTGATTAACTCTGCAGCTGGTCACTAAGAGAAGATGGAATTTGCTAGTTGTTCTCATGTCCTTTGCTCTGTGGTATGAGTTGCAGAGGGAAATTCCTGCATGTGCTCTTGTTTTCTGTTTCTCTCAGGAGAACCTGCCTTCCTGCTCTGTTATTCTTAATAACTGAGGTGACCAGTGGGGCTCAGACAAAGGAATCCCAGGTTTCCCACTCTAGTACAGGGATCTCCAAGCCCCAGGCCACAGACTGTTATCATGGAACAGGGCTGCACAGCAGGAGGTGAGTGGCAGGCAAGTGAGTGAGGCTTCCTCTGTATTTACAGTCATTCTCTATTGCTCACATGACTGCCTGATCCCCACATCCTGTCAGATCAGCACTGAAAAACCTGTTTCCATTTCCAGTATCCTATCTTTGTGAAGCAGGGTTTTGTGCAGTGACAGGAACCAAATGAGATTATGGAGTCGATTGGACATAAGCAACACACTTTGGGTGTCACTGTCTCCCATCACCCCTAGATGGGACTGTCTAGTTGCAGGAAGACAAGCTTAGGGCTCCCACTAGTTCTGCATTTTGGTGAGGTGTATAATTATTTCTTTATATACTATAACGTAATAATAGAAATGACGTGCACAATAAATGTAATGCACTTGAATCATCCCCAAATCCTCCTCCCCACTCCCACCCAGTCAGTGGAAAAATTGTCTTTCACGAAATGGGTCCTTGATGCCAAAAAGGTTGAGGACCACTGCTCTAGAAAGATTTGATAAACAGACACTGTTGGTGCCCTCTGCAGACCCCCTTGTCCTTTAACCTTCTAGTGCCTCCCAACTCATCTCCCACCCACAACACTGGCATATCTTTGCCCAAATGAGAAGTGGACAGAAGTGCCTGGAGTGAGTACCTTTCCCCACCTCCTAGCAGCCCTCAACCAACAACTAATAAAAGTTGGTGTGTACATACCCTAGCTTCCTCCTCAGTGGGAGAAAAATATTGAGATGCATGTTCTACACTGTTTTCCAGAATACATCAGACCAGTTAAAATCTCAACCCAGTTGCCCCCAGAGTTGACCTCTGAGATAGACAAACTACAGTCAAATCCTTGCTCAGAATCTTCCTCTGGAAAAACCCACACTAAGAAAGGCAAGAGCCCTAGAAGAGAGAGAAGAAAGTTTGGGTTCTAATGAGTTGATATCTCTGATCCTCTATTTCATTGTATGCAAATAAGCTTCACAATACCACCCATCAAGTACCACCGTATTCAAGTACGTCCTGAAGGACAGAACCACCACCATGACCCACCAGACTGTTAACAGGCCAGTGCTGGCCTAACCTGAGTCTTGTTTCCTTTTTTTGTGAAACCAGAGTCATGATGTCATGAGACAATGTCATGGTGAAGTCCTTTTTCTGTTTCCTTGGCCTAAATTCTCTAGATCTCAGTTCAGAGATCTGACAAATTGTTGGCACCTCCTATTACTCCGGCTGGGTTAGGTTGGCAGGGAATTTTCACTTCATCTGATTTGGAGGAAGAGGGATCACAGTGTCTAGAAGCTTCCTGGCACAGGAGGGTGATGAAAAAGCAACAAATACATTCTCCAACCTTTATTAAATGAGGTAGGGGCTGACTGGGATTCTTTAAATGGAGACTCCAATCAACAGATTGTCCTGCCCTAAACCATGGGACCATGGGTCTTGTGACTCTTCAAATGCCTCTTAGTTGGCAGGAACATTTCTTTGGGTAGAAATATGTTCTTACAACACTTGTGAATACCTGGAAAGTTCTGAACTGGGTCACTCTCGGCTCCTCCTGGAAACACAAATGTTGTTCCCATCTACCAGGTCTCAAATAAGATGAAATGCATTATAAAGTCAGTGATATGAGCCCTCTAACAATGGATAAGCATTTGTAATTTTCCATATGTTGCTCAACTCCATGAGGGAAATAATATAAGAGCAGAAAGTAGTCAATTATCAAAAAAACAATTAACCTGCTCAGATCAGGGACTACCCTAAAATCTCTGGAAATCTGTCATGGTGGACAAATTTCATTCTACTCAAGGGTTTTATGCACTGAACAATTTTGAAATTATCTTTTTTAAAGTATTTAATTTTTTGATGTAATTTTTCATTGAGACATAATTTACGTATGGGAAAATTCATAGATTTTCAGCGTGTAGTTTATTGAGTTTTGACAAATAAGGATCCCCTTGTTACCCACAACCCAATAAAGATACAGAACATTTCCATCACCTGGACAGTCTTCTGTGTTCCTTTTCAGTCAATACAGGTATCATGCCCAGTATTCCCAAGTATTTGCTAAGAATAAGAGCATTCTCTTACATACCACAAAATTATAAAAAAAGAAAACTCACAAGGATAGCGCTATGATTGAATCTATAAACTCTACATTTTGCTCATTATCTCACTAATATATTTATAAGAATATTTAAATAATTGTGGTCCTGGATTCACCCAAGTGTCCCATGTTGCATTTAAAACTGTCCTATCTCCTCTGTCTACTCCAACCTAGGGTAGTTCCTTAGTCTTGCTTTTCCTATGATATCCTTGACATCTTAGAAGAGTACACGCCAGTTATTTTGTAGATTGTTCAAAACTGGGGTTGCTCAGTGATTTCTTGTAATTACATTCAGGTTCTGCCTTTTAGACAGGACAGCACTAGAAGGATACTGTGTCTTTCCAAGGTGCGGTGTGTACCTTGCATCAGGAGGCAGGGAGTAGGGCAGTGACTTCACTGACAATGCCGTCTGCAAGCACTCAGTTAGGGTGGCCAGCCAGGTTTCTCCACTGTAAAGTGACTTATTTTTCCTTTGTAATTACTAAGTTTCCTGTGGGCATATAATTTGAGACTGTGTAAATATCCTGTTTATCAAGCATTTATTTACTAGTTTTAGTATTAAATTTCTTGCTTGTAACACTCATTATGATGACAGTTGCCAAATGACAATTTTTCTAATTCCATCATTTCTCCTACTCAAAAAAGAAATTTCCCCATCTCCTCCATTCATTCACTCATTCCTTCACTCAAATGTGGACTCATGGATTCTTATCTGACTCTATGGTTTGTAAACTATTAGTGTCATTATTTACTGTGATGTTCCGATTATCCCCAATTTGGTCAGTGAGGGCTCTTTCACGCTGGCTCCTGTGCCCTTTTGATGTGTTAGACTGGAAAATTCTCTTTGATATTGAAAGACCATGGGTTACATTTTGGTTTCAGAATAGATTTAACTTTTGTTAAATGCTTCTCTTTGAATAACTCACCATTTGGCTACACTGCTGGGTATTAGGGTCAACAGTTGACATGGCTTCTTGCCCCAGGGACAGAGGTGAAGCAGATGGGTCTGAGACAGCAGAGGGAATTGGGATGGAGGCCCCAGAAGGACCAATGCTCAGACCTAGGATGAATGCAGCTGGAGGTGCCAGTCAGAAGTGTGAACCCAGGGCACATGCCAGACTCTGAAGCGGAGCCAGGCTAAAGAGTGCAGCAAGTGGATATGCTTGGCCAAAGGCATGTGCCAGGAAGGACAGTGACAGCAGTCAACATCAAGGGAACTAAAATGGAAATGATGAGGAACAGACCAGGCTCCCAGGGCCATCTCCAGGCCAGGACTTGCTGATTTTGTCTGTTTGCCCCAATTTCCCTCTGGCTGTAACCTGCCTATGTTAAAGGGCCTACATTACTCATCTCTAATTTCTGAACTTGTCCTCATTAAAGACACCAGGCTGTTTGGTTCTAAGGTTAAAAGGAATACAACATCTCTCTACTGTAAGTTGTCCCACTGGCTGCCACCAATGTGTTAGCAAAATGTGCATACACACACACACACACACAGACACACTCACACTCATAAGCACCCTCCCTATTCTTTACTGAAAAATTATCACTTCAATAACTGCCTTTACTGCCATGTATTCCAAAGTAATCTGTTATGTCTTCTCAACTCTACAATACTCTGCTATGTGCTAATCCATAATGTTTCTCTTGAACCTCATAACATGGAACAGGTAGGCTGTTTCTCAGCAAGACATTCAGCCATGGCTGCTGGTCAATAGTCACCAGGGAACATTTCAGAATAGAACTCAGTTTCTCAGACAAACATGGCCAATGAACCTATATCATATGGAATGGCCCCAGAGCCACCTGTGATCTTCCAGACCTCATCTGGGCTGCCTTGTGAGTCTCCTTATCAGACCTCCCAAGAACCTGGCCTACAGGGGCCAAATCAACTGATGCTTGTGTCTGCCTTCTCCTTCCATTAATAAGGTATGTCTCAGCAGACAGTGAAACAGCAGGCAGGTGGGCCATAGCTAGACTGAGAGCCTAGGAATCTAATTAAAGAATTGTTTATGCCACCCTCTTATTAGGTGATGAAAGCCCTGGGATGTTCACAGAGTTTTTTTGGGATTTGTCTCTGGTGAGTGAAGTAGGGTTAAAAAAAGAGGGCAGGGCTTTCTCTTCAGTATTCTACTTCCATCTCATGCTTAGTTGGTAATAATAAAGGCTTTATTTAACTTCAGTGAAAATTTCAAGTCTCATTTCTCTCCATTTCTTTGCCAAATGTCTTTTATACCTTAGCTTCCAGATGGAAAACTGGGGAAAAACTCCTCTTTAAGGAGCCAATCTTCTCCTGTGACCACTGTCCAGAGGAATATTCTGGAAACTGAGGAAGGGTGGAAATTGTCAACTCTACTCCCTTCCTTCTAGTTCTGTGCTGTCCAACTTGGGAGTCACTGGCTGCACATGGTCATTTACATTTAAGTGTGAATTCAGTAAAATTCAAAATGTAGTTTTTCCATCACATGAGCCACATGTACAGTGTTCAGCAGACACATCAGCAAGTTGCTCTCATCCTGAAAGTTCTGCTGGATGGCAGGCTGGCCAATTGGTGGATCCATTTCAAAGCAGAGGGAGCTTAGGGTTGAGCCACTCATGGACTGCCTAGAATGCTGCCTCCATCATACCCATGATGGTGGTTAGGTGAAGGACATGTACTCCTGGGGGGATGGGGAAGTGGGAATGAGAGATCATTGCATCCTTATCTTTCTTCTACAGAACTTTCACTTTCAAAATACTTTCCATGCTTCACTTGTCAACAATTGAAACATTCCCCTCAGTAGGGAGTCCAATGACTAGTTCTTATTTTGTCCCTTAACTTATAATAAAGCCAATTTAATTCAACCAGAGACCTCTCCATGACCAAAGATTTCTACTGATTATTATTCAGAGTCCTACAAAATAGAAGCATGGTTTGGGGGAGCCCCTTCAGAGAATGGGGTGTTTACTGTAGTGGTTTTGGGGGACAAAAATTATTAGGATAATCTCTAGTCACTAGGGATGGATGGATAACAGTGGGAGTCTCCCCACCGGCCCCTACTGCCTGTCCTAGAGTTAGGGTTTCCCCCTTCCCATGTCAAACAACAGCAGTTGTCCCTCTAGGAAGACAAAAGACTCCAGGAACAGATGGTTTTCCCAAACACCTTGAACCCCTTGAGTCCCTCTGTACCACGCAGACTGAATACTAGGGAAAGTTGAAGTGACACTCAATATACCAATACTGACTTTCTACCAACTGGAAAATGGATTTTGAAATGGAAACCAAGCTTAGTTATAGAAAAATAAGACAGTTCTATTTCTCACACACCCAAGTTTGTGAACTAAGTCTCATTCCACGCTATGAAAACTATAAATATTCAGGAGTCATGACCCGTAACCAAAGCCACAGATGCCACTGTGTAGATGACCTCCATGACAATCCTCCCCAAGAAGCTGTGATGCTGATAATGGTTTCTGAGAACAAGGAAGGAGGGGAAGAGAGAGAGACTTTCACGTTTACTTTATACTGTGCTATACTCCTTTGTAACCATTTTTTTTAAAGAAAAGAACCCATCACTCTTTGTTCTTTCCTCCCAAATGAAAGGTTTAGATAAGGAAACAAGATTTTGTGTGCCTTTCACACATTTTACACATGTGGCCTTGAAAATGTAATTTTCCGGCCTATATTAGAATCTATATTTACACAGACTTTATGAGAATACAAACAAAAATTCTATTTTAATGAACTCATAAGGAAAATACAAAGTTCAAGTCTAAGTAAGTAATTTGGAGGGTGTTCTCTCCCTTCTTACACCCAAGAGTTGTATCTAGTTTGAGAGGAGCCATGACTTTGACTTGGAATAATGAATTATTTATTTTTTATTGTTACATAATAATTATACATATTTATGGGATATATGTGATATTTTAATACATACATGCAATGCATAATTATCAAGTCAGATGTAGAATATCCATCACCTTGAAGATTTATCATTTCTTTGTGTTGGAAACACTCCAATTCTTCTCTTATAGTTTTGAGTTTGTTTTATTTCCAAAGATAAGGCCCAGCTTGTCTCAATCTTCTCATCTCAGCCTCTCAATGTGCTGGTATGACAGGCATGAGCCACCACACTCTACTTGGGAGTATATAAAAATTATTGATTATGATCATTGTCCTACTATGCTCTCAAACTCTAGAACTCATTTCTTTTAACTGTATGTTTACACCTGTTGACCAAAGTTTCTTTAACACACTCCTCCTTAGCCTCTGGTAACCATCAATCTACTCTCTACCTCTATGACATGAAATTTTTTCCTCCCACATATGTTTGAAAACATATAGTATTTGTATTTCTGAGCCTGATTTATCTCACTTAGCCTAATGATTTCCAGTTCCATATATGTTGTCGCAAATGACAGGATTTCATTCTTTTTATGACTGAATAGTAGTCCATTGTGCATATGTAGCACATTTTCTTTATCCATTCATCTGTTAATGGATACTTAGGTTGACTCCATCTCAGTTACAGTGAATATTGTTGAGATAAACATGAAGTTTCAGATATCCTTTAGATGTACTAATTTCCTTTCCTTTGGATAAAAACCCAGCAGTAGGATTGATGGATCATATCATCGCTCTAGTTTTGGTTTTCTTGTGAATCATCATACTCTTTTCCATAGTGACTGTACTAATTTGCATTCCCACTAAAAGTGTAGAAGAGTTCCCTTTTCTCTCTAACCTTGTCAGCATTTGTTGTTTTTTGTCTTTTTAATAATAGTATTCTAACTGGGATAGGGTGATATTGTGGTTTTGATTTGTAGTCCCCCAATGCTTAGTGGTACTTATCATATATCTTTTTCATACATCTTTGTCCATTTGTATGTATTCTTTAGAGACCTGTCTAATCAGATCATTTGCCCACTTTTTAATCTATTATTTGTGGGATTTTTGCTGTTGAGTTTTGTTCCTCGTATGTTCTGGTTATTAATCCCTTGTCAGGTGGATAGTTTGCAAACATTTTCTCACATGTTGTGGGTTGCTTTTCCCTGGTGATTGTTTATTTTGATATGTGGAAGGCTTTTGTCTCATTTATCTATTCTTTGGAATAATGAACTTTGCACCTCAGTACTTACAAACTCATTTCTTTCTGGAAGGAACTTTAGAAAACTTTCCAATTCATCCTCCTGTCTCTAGCAAAGTGACTGAGTATTCCAGGTTTCAAAAAATAGCATGCTGCATATCACCCATGTGTTGTACCCTCCATCCCTCAACCTGTCATGTTTTGCCATCTCCTATCAAGGCATGAACTTGGACCATGGACACTGAAATTCCTGTGTGGCTCTGAGATGAGAAATGAGCTATAATTACTCGGTTACAATTGCCAGTTCCTGGGAGTCCTTTTCTCGCACCTCATCTTGGGAACCACCAGTCAAGTTTCCCAACCCTTGACCCCTCAGTGGGGCCACTTGCTGTCTGTCATCAATGCCTTGTTGGTGAGCAGCAATAAAATGACTTAATCCCCTAAAAAGTTTTTATTATGTATTTATTTGTTTGTTGATTTATTAGAGACATGCCGCACTGCAGACTCGAACTCCTGGGCTCAAGCAATCCTCCCTCCTCAGCCTCCCATGTACCTGGGACTACTAAGGAACAACATTATATTAGTTAATTTTTTTTAGTTGGAGTCTCACTCTTGTCTCCCAGGCTGGAGTGCAGTGGCATGCCCAGGGCCACTGTAGCCTCCACCTGCTAGTCTTAGGCAATCCTTTCACCTCAACCTTCCATGTAGCTGGAACTAAAGATGCATGCCACCATGCCCAGCTAATTTTTGTGATTTATTGTAGAGATGAGGTCTCACCAAGTTGTTCAGGTTAGTCTCAAACCCCTGGGCTCAGGCAAATTCTCTTGCTTTGGCCTCACAAGCTTCTGGGATTACAGACTGAGCCACTGCACCAACTAATTTTTTAATTTTTTGTAGAGATTGAGTCTCACTATGTTGCCCAGGCTGGTTTTGAACTTCTGACTCAAGTGATCCTCCTTCCCTTGCATCCCAAAGTGTTAAGTTTAGAAGTGTGAGTCAATGCACCTTCCACCTAAAAAGTTATTAAATACTCTGTGCTATTTTTAGAGTGTGGAGAAGAGCAGGGACTGGGAAACTAGTTCTCCAACATATCAAAAGAAGGATCCTTGCTTCTGTCAGCTCTCATACGATTTTTGTGGAGCTTTATAGAGAGCATTCAACAAATCCTCCCTTCCTTTTTGCACAGAGCCAGAAAAATGAAGTGAAGGCTACAAAGCAGACGTAACTCCAGGTTGCAGGTCTGGATATGGTCCTTGCACTGTCATGCACTTGCTCTGAGGTACTGTGAAAGCCGCTTAGTTCCACTAAATTTCTGTTACAATTCCCATAAAATTGCTTGTATCACTTTTGTGTATCTGTCAGAGCAACCAGAGAAACAGAACCAATGGGAGATATATAGTAAGACATTCATTGTAAGGAATTGGCTGACAAGGTTGTGGTGGCAGGCCAGGCAGGCCTGAAGGCCATGAGGAAGGGCAGACTGGAGCTCAGGATGCCCGTCAATGTTGCCATCACAGCTGGGACTTGCTTTTCTTCAGAAAGCCTCATTTCTGTGCTTATGGCTGTTGACCTGATGTGATAAGGCCTACCCAGGTCAGCCAGACCATCTTCCTTGCCTAGAGTCAACTGATTATGGACTTCAGTCATGTCTTCAAAATACCTCACATCAACCCCAGTATTTGGCTGAGCAACTCAGGACTATGGCCTCATCAGGTGGACACATCAAGCTGACCCTCACAGCAGGGTCCCTACCAAGTCCCAAGAATGGGAAACAATGACCCCTGCCTCACATACTTGGGAGATTTTAAACCTGCTCTTTTTTAGAAATGAGCTCTTTCGTGAAAAAGAACTCAATGAATATCAAATTCTAAACTACTAACATCCTTCAAATGCTCTCAGATCTGTCAGTGTACATACAGATAATTCCTCACAGTTGTAGTCAGTGTATGCAGAATTTGCTTTGTTACTATTTTCCCCTGATTTTATTTAGTTTAAGCATGGCCTTGTATCAATATTTTCTACATACTTGTCACTTTCCCCAAATCTTCATAGTGTTTATTCATGTTCCCATGCTCAAGTTTTGTTTTGTTTTTGTTTTTTTTTAGTCAGAGTCTCAGGCACACTCATGGCCACCTCCACCTGCTGGGCTCAGGCAATCCTTCTCCTTCCAAGTAGCTGGAAATACAGATACGCACCACCATGCTCAGCTAATTTTTTGATTTCTTGTAGAGACAATATCTTGCTATGTTGCCCAGGCTGGTCTCGAACTCATGGGCTGTGGCAATCCTCTTGCCTCCACCTCCCAAAGTGCTAGAATTTCAGATGTGAGCTACTATGCACAGTCACATGCTCTGGTTTTAAGTCATGTCCCCCTTTATGACCATATGCACAGTTCTAAATGTTTGCAATTGAAAATGCA